>QLOM01003510.1:0-13294 GCA_003313785.1 Termitomyces sp. MG148 | reverse complement strand
ATTCCTCTGCCACGGCGTGGCGCATCAGTGCGGGGGCGGGGGCGTGAGAACAACTGTACAACATCTTGGAGAAGTCCGACGACTGCAAGGGAGCGTCCCGGAGACCTCCGGAATGGCCCAAAAAGGAAATGGCCAGAAAAGGAAGTCCGGAGGGTCCCGGAGATCTCCGGGATGGCCGGAAAAGGAAGTCCCCTGACACAAACATGCTAATGGCCTGGTGGAGCAACCTCACTTTGACGTGCGCCAAGCTCTCTTCAAGGCGGTAGATGGCGACGAGTCCAGATGGAGCAAAGCGACCTATTCAGTCTTTTGGTCGGAAAGGGTAACTATACGCAAACGCATGGGGTGCTCACCTTATTATGCAGCTATGGGCACCCACCCCTTGCTCCCTGCTGACATTGTGGAGGCGACGTACCTTCAACCCGCACCCAACTCCATCCTGTCCACTACCAACCTGATTGCCAGAAGAGCTATCGACCTTCAACGACGCAGTGAAGACTTAGCGCGCTTACACGAAACTGTCTTTAGCGCCTGGCACCAAGCCATCCTCAGGTTTGAAACTGATCATAGCGCCACCATCAAGGACTACAACTTCAGTCATGGGTCGCTAGTGCTCATGAGGAACTCCAAGATTGAGACCACCCACAACAAGAAGATGCGCCCACGCTACTTAGGACCATTGGTAGTTATCGCTCGCAACCATGGAGGAGCTTACGTGCTTTGTGAATTAGATGGGTCAGTACTGCACAGACCGGTTGCCGCCTTCCGCCTCCTTCCCTACTTAGCGCGCAAACAAATACCCTTACCGCTGGAGGCGCTAGACATTGATACTACCAAACTCAGGGAACTCGAAGAAACCGACCTTTTAGATGATGACGACTTACCGCATCCAGAAGAAGACGACTTGTAGTCGCTAACACCCTCGCTAAGCCTTTCTTACTTACCATTTTTCTTTCTCAAGATTTTATTATTACACAGACTTTCTTTACATACCACAAGACGCAGCGCTAGCGCCCTATAGGCGCCTGGCACCTTGCGCAACTCTTGCACAAGGGTTTTCTGCCGTGATGATCTACTGAGTGTTCCCTTAAAAAACTCAAGTCGCTAAAACCGCACTTTTGCTAAGTCTTTTCTTTCACAAGTCCTTTCAGTACACGTTCCCTTACTATACACACAGACTTTCTTACTACCAATTTCTTACCTCACACAACATTGCAAATCCCAAAACGTTTATATTACATTTTTGTTTCTTCTTGCTACTACGAGTCCAGCTATGTGCAACAATACTAAAAAAAAGTACAAAATTTTACAGGCGCTAGCAACTAGGCCTGGTCACGGTCAGCGGAGAAGGAGAACGGCGGAAGTGGAAAGAGGTCTTCAGCTTGGACATTGTTCCTCTCCTGCCAAGCCAGCGCCTCCTCGCAATCCTGCTGGTAGCGCCTCAAGATAGCGACACTGCGTCCCAGCGTCCTCCTCCGCATCCTCATCCCGGCCATCTCAGCATCCACCACTCTCATCTCCCGTGCCATTACTGACTCCATACCTGCCGCTTGCTCCATGAACCGCTTGAGCTCCTCAGGCAACCGCATTCCGGTAACCAGGTACACCAGTTCTTTGCCCAACCACTCGTAGTCGTTCCCGGTCACTCTAGAGGCGGGAAGGGGGTCCATCAAGGATCTACCCTAGCGACAGGGGTGGGGCGTTCCTCCTGCTCGAATTCCTTGTCGCCAGAGGACATCTCCTGAGCGGTCGCCAGCTGGGATCGCCAAAATGTTAGCGCTACCCAACGCCTGGAGAGGAGTCTTACCTCCTCCTCTCCTGCTTGCTCCTCCTCTCCCTCAACCTCTTCCACCAAGTCACCAGCGATGGAAGGAGAAGGCAATCGACTAACCAAGACGGATCGGGTGCTAACTTTGTAAGCAGTTAACAATTACTTACCGGATGCCACTAGGCCCAGCCACGGGAGAGGGTCACTGCCAGGGGAGAGGCTCAAAGTCCATCTCTGCTAACGGGAAGTTGCTAAATAATCACAGAAGAAAACAGAAAGCTTACCATCCAAGGCCATCCCAACGAAGAGGCACTTGGCCTCTCTGGCAGGACTCAGAGGGGAACCCGCCCTCTTACCGACCGACCGCCCGCCTACTGACTCTACCGACCCCTCTCGCGCTACGGCCTTCCCCTTCCTCTTGGACGTTCTGCCCCTCAGTAGAGGCCAGCGAGCAGTCGGCTGCAAAGTTCCTTCTCAAGGGGTCGGCCGAGGTCCATCGCCTTGACAAGTCGGCAGCGCCAGACTCTCCGCTGTAATGCTGGCGACACCGCCAGCCTCCACCAACGCTCGCTCCCTCACCACGAACTCCCTAGCCCGCCTAACCCGTACCAACCATTCAAACGTGCGCTTGATGATCAGGTCTTCCTTGCTGCGCTCCCAAGACTTGAGGCCATCGTAAGTGCATGCCCGCTTGAGGGCGTCGCACCGATAGCAGGGCAGAACCCTGGTTGGGAACCAGCAGGCTTCGGGGTCATTGTCGGCCCAGCACTTATCGCACTAAGTCCAATCAGGTCAGAGCAGTCGCTAAAGGTACAAGAATCACTTACCGCGCCCTTGGAATTTTTGTATGCCTGGTGCTGGCCAGGCGCCACGGTCTTCTTACCCTTCGCACCCTCCATCACCACACCCGCCTCCATCCCCGTGTCCAGCACCACCTCCGAGCGCCTGGCCGCCAGCAAATCCCTCAACTCCGCATTGGTAAACAAAGTTTGGGTAGGCGCCTGCAAAAATCAATCAGTCGCTAAAAACTAGGTACCAGAAAGGAACTCACCTCGTACAGGGGCGCTACCCTTGCTGACTTGCAGGACTAGAAGAATTACAGTTAGCGACTGACGGCAAAGCAACTAAGAAGATACACATGCCTTGCGAGGAGAAGAGCTTGAAGAGTCCATCATAGGAGCCGCTGGCGCAGGGCTCTCGTCGCCAGCGGCCACACATCCTACCTGGCGAGCACAATGTGGCACCCGACCTACCGTAGCGCGGGTGGCCTCAGCCGGCTGGCTGGGACCCACGGGAGGAGGCGCCAGCCACGAAGTTGAAGCCACTGAGGCGCTAGCGACAGGACGGAAAGAAGGGGCCCCACCCAGAATTTCGGCCAACTCAGCGCCAATGGAGGGGACGGCAGGGGGGGGAGGTCGCTAAATGGTCAGCCACAAGTTGGAGTCAAAGTTGCTAACGACACATACCAGAAAAGCCTCAAATGGCGCTAGCCATGCAGCGCCCTTGTGCTTGGTAGCGCAGGCAACGCACCACACCCGCAACACTTCCCACGCCACCCCAGACGACCTATGGCTCTCCCACCGCTCCAGCAGCCGCAGCATTCCTACCACCAGCTCTTGAGAAGCACCGGCACCATCGCCAAGGTGCCGCACTACAAATAGCGACGCGTCAAAAATGAAGGTTAGCGCACGGGCGCTGGCATTGGTGGCGGCAGGGGCGGAAGACATGGGGGCGTGAAATCGACTGCTTACAGAGGATTCCAGAAATTGCCTGCTTACAGGGGATTTCAGTGAAGTTACAATTATGGTCGCCAGACCTTTTAAGGACAGGGATTAGGCGCAGGTAACAACACGTGATATCGAGGTTGACTGAGGACAGTCAATTTTTCAGTTGGGAGGAGATGATAAGACCTGGGCTGGGCTCAGCGCAACAAAGCTATAATTAGCGACTTTTGTTGATAGCAGTTTGGTGGCTCACTCAGGTGAACAGGCGCGACGCGGACTACACATGACTAGGCGACCATGGGATGTTTAGCGCATGGGACTTCCAGACCACGGGACTCGCTCACCTGACTGTTTAACGCATGGACCACACACATGACCTTGGATTCGATAACAGGTCACCAATCAAAGATAGCCAGTGCCTTATAAGATTACGCGACTTGCCGACGGCCATCAGCAGGCCGTCACTTCCTCAGCCCCGGTGCTTAGCGGTTAGTGACGCTTACCTTTACCAACGCTTAGCAACTTTGGCGACGCCAGTCCCCTTGATTGTTTCAGACCCCAGGATAGTCACTGTTTATTTGACTGCTTTCAGTGCTCACTTGGTGACTTAGCGCTTGCCGACTGATAGACGCCGCGGGTTAGCTATTTCACATTCTATTCTTCTTGTCATAATCCATTCCCCATTTTGTTACTTAGCGACTTATAGCTTAATTAACACGGCGACTTAGCGCCTATAAATACTGTACATATTTTGTCTTAGGAGCATCGAATTCCATCCCCACAGTTCAGATCACAACTTGCACGCACTAAGTTCCTCGGAGTCGCCAAGGGACTTACTATTTTACCGACGAACGCTAAGCTTGCCGCTTCTTCGCCAGTCTTGCCGACTGTCTAGGTGCTATACGAGCACACTTTGACTATGTTACGTTGCCAAGTCCTTGCCGACTATTGGCACCCTAGCGCCTTGCAGGCTACACGGCTTAGATCGCTAAGCACCTTTCCTCCTATTACTCAATTTTTCTTAACAAACTAAGTCTCTGGGACCCTGCCCGGACTCCCTCTTAACTAGCGACTGCCCAATGCATTACCTTCACAGTAGCTAGGTACCGTTTACCCTTGACAGTACTAAGCAACTTTTGGGCGTCATCATCGGGCACAACAGTCCACATTTCACCATATTGAGAAGACTTCATCACACTATGTTCCATTCCACCTTGCATTGTTAAAGGACTAGGAGGATCATCAGTGTCGGCAATTGGCATTGGAAATATTTGCCTTCACATAACAAAAGGCTCAAACATTGTCTTAATGGATGCACTTTACATCCCCAATGCCACAGTACGGCTTGTATCTGTAAGCTCGCTTGCCGCTTCCTCTGGCCTCGACTCCATGTTTGACAACAAAACTGTGAAAATCATCAATAGATCCACTTGCACGCTGGTGGCACAAGGTTCTCTCCTTCCAAACCAACGACTCTACTCACTGAATCTCAGTTTGGCTTTCAAACACCGTGCCCTGCTCTCCCAACATACTGCTGACCTTGAAACTTGGCATCCGTCGTCTCGGACATGCCAATTATCAGACGGTCCTTGATATGGCTAAATTTGGCATTATTCCAGGTATGCCCTCTATCCTGTCTTCTAAACCACCCAAGTGTAGCTCATGTACCCTTGGTAAACAGACAAGAAATACTGTACCAAGGGTGCAGGAGGAGGGGCGAAGAGCAACGCAGAAGCTAGAGATCGTATGGGTTGACCTTACAGGCCCTCAGGCTGTTGTATCTCACAGTGGATATAAATATATTATGAATATTGTTGATGATTTCATGAGCAAACATTGGTCAATACTCTTTTGAAGCAAAAATGAGGCACTCACGCAACTCAAAGCTTGGCAAATCACAAGGAAGAATGAGGTCCAAGAGAAACTGGGAACGTACAGGACCAGACATGATGGCGAGCTCAACGGACACAGAATGGAAGCTTGGCTCCTCTCCCGTGGAACGGAACAGCAATTTGGTGCTGCATATACCTTGGCACACATTGGTTGCGTCAAACTGATGCATCGTACACTAATGGGGAAGGCTTGAGCAATGTGGATTGCTGCTGGGTGCCCACCCAACATGTGGGATGAGTTCTATATGACGGCCTCACACCTTCACAAGAGGACACTCACTAAGTCCCTTAAAAACCTCAGCTCTCCCATTACTCCTCACAAAGCATGGACAGGTTGGCGCCCAGAATACTCATATATGAAAGAAATTGGATGTAAAGCCTTTGTGTTGATTCTCACAGAACATAACCCAAAAATTTACACTTGATCTATTGAATGTATTTTGATAGGGTATGCACATAACTCCAAGGCTTACCAATGCTATGAAAAGGCAACTGAAAAGATATATGAGACTTACCACGTAAAATTCCATGAGAGCCACGAAATGCAGCTGCGCCCATCAACTTCCACCATGCTCAATCAGCCCCCATCAACCAAACAAATCCCTCATCAGTCCCCGACTCCAAATGCTGCCAAAGACAACCTCCTATTCAATTCAGGAGGAGTACCACAAAACAGTCTCCAATCTCAACTCGTCGAGGTACCTGTACAAGACCAGCCTCCCCAACTCAGACAATCCAGCCATATACCAATACCCACCCTCAAAGCCAAGCCAGACAAAGCACCACCATCATGAGTAGAAAGGGCCATGCAAGACTCAATTGCTGCAGGTGAGCGTGTCCAAGCACAGCAAGCAGCAAACAAAGTACCAAATCAAGGAACGGCTATTGCTGATCAAGGGACTGTGGACCCTAATCAAGACCCTGACATGCCCAATCTTGCCCACATTTTGTCAATCGACAACATTGAACATCTGCTGACCGCTACTCACAAGCTACAAAACAATCCTCTGGCACCAGACATCTGTGACAAGCCACGCACATGGTCTGAAGCCAAACTTTCAGCCAACGTGGACCGCTGAGAAGCAGCTTATCAAGATGAGCTGAAATCCCTCAAAGAAATGGGAGTTTATGAGCTCGTGCCTTGTTCTGCGGTGCCAGCAGGCCAGAAGGTGAGAACTGGTTGACCAGTCTTCAAAATCAAACGTGACGAACGAGGAAATGTGGTTTGATTCAAGATCAGACTAGTCTTCCGTGGATATGAGCAAATCCATGGACACGATTACACAAAAACTACTTCTCCTACAGCATGCATGGAATCATAGCGGATCTTGCTCCACCTTGCAGCAATCAAAGGCTGGGACGCGACCCAAATTGATGTGAAAATGGCTTTCTTATATGGTGTCCTTCCCAAAGATGAGACTCAGTACATGAAGCAACCAGAAGGCTTTGAGGAGACAGGGAAGGAGGACTGGGTATGGATGTTAGTGTGTGGCCTCTACGGTATAAAGCAAGCAGGGAGAATCTGGAACAAGATGGTGAACAAGAATATGGCAGCTTGGGGATTCCAACGCCTACCATGCAAATCCTGCATCTATTACTGCGTCACTGATCAAGGCACCATCATTGCAGCTCTCCATGTTGACGACTTCCTATTGATTGCTAGCAATAAAGAGGAAAACAAGCGGTTCAAGGACAGATGCGCCAGGTTTGGACTATATCTGACCTGGGCACACCACGCTTTGTCATCGGTATTGCGATAGAGTGGGATTGCCCCAATAGGACAGTCAAACTTTCCCAAACCGCACTCATAGATAAGATAATAGGCCAATTCGGGCAGAAGGATGCCATGCCACTTTCCCTACCAATGGATCCCAACACCAGACTGCAACAAGTTAACCGGAAAACCCTGTCCCAGGAGGAACAACAAATCCTTGAATGTACACCCTATCGCCAGCTAGTTGGCTGCCTCCTGTACCTTTCAATATCTACATGCCCGGACATTGTGTTCGGAGTGCAACAACTTACCCAGTACTTGGATTCTTATGCAACCCCACATTGGAATGCTGCCATCTGCTTAGTCCAATACCTCAAAGGTACTCGCAATCTACGGCTTCACCTGGGGGGACCAGATGAGAACATCCGGCTCTCAGGCTATACAGACTCCGACTGGGCAAGCTGCCCAGATACCCGACAAAGCATCGGTGGCTTCACCTGGAACCTCGGATCCAGGGCCATATCATGGGCAGTCCGGAAACAATGAACCATGGCAGCCTCCTTGTGTGAGGCAGAGTACATGGCAGCGTTTGAGAGCACCTAGGAATGTATATGGTTGAGGGCTTTGCTCACAGGCATAGGATATGATCTCACATCACGACCGACAACAATGTTCTGCGACAACGACTCTGCGATCACACTATCCAAAGATCCTCTTCTCCACGCCCAAGTTAAACATGTCGATATCAAATATCACTTCTTACACGAGCAAGTACAGTCTAACAAGATAGTCCTACACCGAGTCCCCTCCAAAGAAAATGTCGCCGACATATTTACAAAGGCACTAGCCTCACCGGCCTTCCTACACCTGCGCCCATGCCTTGGCCTTCAATGAACGCATATCGCCACAATTCCATCCAAGGAGGATGTCACAGCATGATGGATGTAATGAGTTAAGGATAATCAATGTATATTTCTGAAGTTCGAAGTCAGAGACAATTCAAACTCTAAGTAATACATGAATAAATTAACACACCTGAAGTTCGAAGTCAGAGACAATTCGAACTTCAGTAGTTGGTTGGTTGGTTGGTTGTGATTACCCGGGGAGGTCCACGCATGAACGACCGGGGCCGTACTACATACATATGGTCGCGTACCAAGTATGCTATGGACATCCCCCCCTTCGAGTGCTTGAGAACTTGTCCTACTCCTGCCTCCTTAACTGGAGCATGTCATCCGGTTAACAATCAATAAGAAAATGGGATATGTTCCATGAATATCACAATCCATTAAAGGGACCGGTGACAGAGGAAAAATATCTGAAGCAGGGCAAGAAAATCGTCGCACACTGTCCAGGAAAAGATGCGAATGCTGTCCTTGATGTCTGCCAATTCCACTTAAACTGCTGAGGATAGAATGCAATACGGTATTATGGCAGTATCAAAGATCGAAAATGTCAACGTGGGTTCGGATCCCACTTCCCACCATAGAATTAATAAATAGGTTTGCAAATATGACGTGTTGGGTGGGTGTGTCTGAGACATGTCCAATGGCTTGTTCATGGGGCAACTGAAAGTTTTCTTCCCAGTGGTTTCAAGGCACAGAGAGCCATCTACAGTACGCGACCTGGACAGCTTCAAGGGCACAATATATTATAATAGCTCAAGTGGCAAAGTTGGAGTGCAGATGGCCTCTTGCTCATCAGATGTTTGTTTCTCAATGAAGGGTGCAGTGCAACACCTTCCAGTTATGTCTTCATAGAGTGATTCTCCAATCCATTGGATGGGGAATGAGGAAGCATACAAGCACATAAACTAAGAATGTATTGGGCTCTCGCTCGTCAGACGGTATATGAAGAAGGGTGCTTTGTGACACCCTCTGTCAACGTCTTCATAGAGTCATTCTCCAATCCGTTGGATGAGGAACAAGGAGCAATTATTTCGGCTCTGCGCGGCACGCAGAGGTCTATTCCAATGAATTGTTTCCTTGATAGATATAGATGTTACTCGTATGGTGATCGAGGTCCTTTTAAATAGAGAAATACCTATGAAACAATTGGAGCGTCCGCTATACATTATCGGCTCAATTTGAATTGTAACAGAGAGATTTTCAAATGTCGGTATTGCAATTGTGGCATTGGTGAAACCAACCCTAAACGTCATCCGGAGTTATAGGTGTTTCCCTCGACAGAGGAGTGTCTGTGGTGAGGAGGAGTGTTGGATATCGACCTCGATTAATATCACACAGTCACTCTTCACAGGGTCACAGTCAGGGCCACCTACTACACCATCACATTCATACAGTACGACATACTTTACATTGTGGACAATGGCCTCATTGTCCAACCACACCTATATAAACATGGACAAATCGTAGAATACCCTCAGTCACTTATATTGGACTGAGGGTAAGCAAACACTTATATTTATACATTACTGACTGAACCGTAGACTAATCTGATATTGTCTTAGGTACAGTCATCCAAATTCAGTCACTTATATCGGACTGAGGACTAATCTGATATTGTCTTAGATACAATATACACGGTCTGATTTCTAACATGGACGTCAAACGCGACTTGATGGGTTTCAATCACTTCACCCTACCACAGTCAGTATTTTATCTCTTTGGATGTTTAAATAACTCTATGTGATAGAAACAGTGTATTTACGTCAATATTGTGTGAAATCGATCCTTAGATTTGACCCTACAACAAAACTTGTGCTGACCCATAGTCTTCAATAACCCATGATTTTTGACCTTGACAGAGGGGCCATGGGTTATGACAAGTTCAACTGTACTTATAAGGAGTTAATAAATCGAGAACCTTGCCATTGCATTGATACGGTGGTCTCACAATAGAGACCAATCAGAGTAAGAGAAAAAGTCCAATATACCCTCTGCGGCCGAAAACTGTAAGCCGCGCGCCGAAAACAGTAGGCGCAAAGGACTTACTCTGACCGTATCCAATCCCAACGCGAAGTACGAAACGTGCCGCCAGCAGCAGCGAGAACAAGCAAAGGAAAGGTTGTCAAGGCTGATCGGGAAGGATCACGGCTGACCAAGCCACGATAGCCGAGGCAGGTGGCAGTGCCAGAGAAAGCCGATCACGGCATGATGGCCGAGGACGATCTCATCAAATCAGATAACAGAGATCCGACATCAGTGGCTATACGCTCAGCCACCCAGCCGAGATCAGCCATCAAGCCTTCAAAGTAAAATCGACGCACTACTACCCTCCTCCCTCCACCGCGATACGCCAACGAACGAGCCCACCCCGCAGAGCAACAACACCGGCCGCGACCGCGAATGATGGATAGGGAGTAGGAAGGGAGGGACTCGGGAGGAATAGGCAGAGGAAAAGCTGGCTAAACGCATAGCCTAGCCCACGACCCGAGCCCCGAGCCACGTAGCCGGTTCCGGGCTTGGCAGCACACACGGGAACACACACGTACCGAGGATGGTCCGTGCGCGGGACGACGGGTATAAAAAGAGAGGGATTTCGAGGGGAAAAGGGAAGCAATTACTGCCACGGCTCAGCGTCCCCAGGGAGCGCGACGACTTAGGCCTACGAGCAACATATTAGCTTCGGGTTTTATTTTATACAATTTTATTATTGAGCCCAACCGAACTTTCATTTGAATTGAGTTAAATTCAGAAAGCTTCAAAAATCAAATAAAATTTACTACTTTAAAATTCATTGAAAGTGTGCGCGCGTGTAACTAAGCCCCACGAACTTAGTGAATTGTCCGGAGCAAACTAAGTCAGACTAATCTGACCAAGCCAGCTCAATAAGTACAATTTCGCATCAGCATAGATATCCGAGCTACGCGTGTTGTAAAAATTCGTGTCTTTCTAGTGCTCAAGTAAAGAAAAGCTAAAGTTGGCCGTACTGTCGGGGAAGAAGACTTTTATCAGTTCTTCTGTCATGGTCGAGAATGGGGCGGTAGCAACGCTTCTCATCGCAGTTCGAAATACGTAAGTACGTTGGGATTAGGAAAACCACCCATATCGCCAGCCCCATTGAGATAAGGACGAGATTGTACGATTCTACTTACGTATGCCTGATTCTACCCAGCGGCACCCACACACCTTGCCATATGTAGACTGTTTACAATAAGGCTAGTTGACGTGGTCATAACGTTGATCTTTACGTTGTTCCCATGTCTCCTTTGTATGACCGGCTTTCTCCAGATCATGAGGATCGACCACTCCTCCGACCTCGCCATTCGCTAGGTGACTTCGTAGTTTCAGCTGGCATGACCTATATCATTTACTACGGTTTGACCTCAAGCGCAGGAACAAGGTGACCCCACTGAGGTAGATTACGAAGGGCGAGCATCCCGAGCCCAGCTGGAATGCTCGCTCCTGCGTAAACTTGACCGACGCATGTCGATTCTCATTCTTATATATATCCTCAACTGTAAGAACACTCAATGCTTCACTACAAATATCAACTTCCTCTTGCGTAGATATCGACAGGAACAATGCAGCGTTAGGATTCTCGTCATATCTTCACGGTGGTTTTATCAAACTTTTTGTTATAGTGCGGCTAGACTACGTGGGTTTGAGGAAGATCTGCACCTTGAGGGCAACCAGTTCGCGTCCATCATCTCAATACTCTATGTTGGATACATCTTTATGCAAATACCCTCGTAAGGTTTTCCAAGACGACACTTGATGTCTTGTGCTGAAAGAAAATAGAAATATGCTTCTCGTATACGTTGGAAAACCTTCTATATATCTATCCTTTTGTATGGCAATCTGGGGTCTTATATCTATGCTCACTGGTACGTGCCTTGTTTGTTGTCTATGCTGGTATTCTCCTCATATCAGTCTTAAATCTAGGAACCACTACCAAGTTCGTCTCTGACATATGTCTCAAAATAAGTTAACACGGCTCCTCAGTTTCTTTGGTGCTCTCTGCACGCGATTTTTCCTCGGTTTCGTCGAGGCAGCGTTCTTCCCGGGCGCTCTGGTGAGGTTACAAGGTTACAATTAGACCATCCGCATCCTGACTTTGACAGTTCCTCATTTCGAAATGGTATACAAGGAAAGAGCTTTCTCGCAGAACTGCGCTTTTTTTCTGCGGAAATCTGATCAGCAATGCTTTTGGGTCACTCATTGCATCTGGAATTCTAGATACGATGGATGGGGTCCTCGGTTTTACTGCTTGGCGGTGAGTTGAGTAAATGTTATGATTCGGTAAAGGTTAAGGAAATTCAATCCTAGCTGGCTCTTTTTCGTGGAAGGTTTCTTGACTGTCTTTGTGGCTATCATCGCAATGTTCGTTCTCCCAGACTTTCCCGAGGGTCCTTGTAGCTGGCTCACACCTGCTGAGCGGGCGCTTGCAATACATCGAATGGCGGAAGTTGCTGAGATCGACGTCATGTCACCATCAACAGAGGACAATGTGGCCTTTGCTGAGGATGGCGTTGAGGCTGTAAGACAATCGAACGAGGCAAAACAAGGTTTGCAGCTGGCGCTTGCGGACTGGAAAGTCTGGTGGCTCGCTCTATCATTGGCATTCATGACTGTCTCCCTCTCCTTCAACGCCTTCTTTCCTACCTTGAGCGCGACACTAGGCTATGAAACAACGACGACTTTGCTGCTCTGTGTCCCTCCCTGGATATTCTCTGCACTGGTGTCGATTGTGGTATCAAGGTATCTAATGGTTCCGCATGTACTCTTGTCTTGCTGATCGCCCCGCAGCCACTCTGACCGAACTGGTGAACGTTTTTTGCACATAGCAATCCCGCTTGTCATTGCTGCTCTTGGCTTTGTTATTTCTATCTTGACAATGGACACAATGCTCCGGTACCTGTCTTTGTGAGGATTTAACTTTCCCGATTTCTAAATGAGTATTGACGATCCGTTAGGTTCTTGATGGCTCAAGCTTATGCTGGTTATGTGTGCTTCTACGCCTGGGCTGCTGGAACTCTGTCAAGACACACGTCTAAACGGGCGGTCGCACTTGCCTTGATCAATTGTGGGTCGACCGTGGGCAACATCTTTGGCTCGTGGGTCTTTTCTGCCCAGACACCCCCGGCAATTGCTCACGTCGATACAGGTATGTTTGGCCATCCTCGTGGGGACCAAGCTACTCAAAGTCGTATGTCATCTGTGTGCTTTGTATTGTCATGTCGGTTGGAATGTGTTTTGCTTTCCGTCAGCACTTGGTGTTCTTGAATAGGAAC
>QLOM01003509.1:790-14281 GCA_003313785.1 Termitomyces sp. MG148 | reverse complement strand
CAGCAGGCCTTCAACGCCCTCAAGTCTGCCGTCATGTCCAAGCCCGTTCTGCTCTTCCCAGATGACAACCGACCCTTCCGCGTTGAGGCCAACAGTTCCGACTTTGCAACCGGTGCAGTCCTATCCCAGCAGTCTCCAGAGGATGGTAAGTGGCACCCCGTCGCCTTCTACTCCAAGAGCCTCAACGCCGTGGAACGAAACTACAAGATCCACGACAAGGAGATGCTCGCAATCATCCGGTCGCTGGAGGAGTGGCGCCACTTCCTTGAGGGGGCCCGCCACAAGTTTGAAGTCTGGACTAACCACAAGAACCTGGAGCACTTCCGGATGGCCAAGAAGCTGAACCGTCGCCAGGCCCAGTGGTCTTTGTACCTTGCCAACTTCGACTTCACGCTGCACCACAAGCCAGGCCGGAGCATGGGGAAGCCCGATGCCCTCTCCCGGCACGCGGACCACGGCTCCGGGGCAGGAGATAACGATAACATCACCCTCCTCCGCCCGGAGCTGTTCGCTATTCGTGCCTTGGAAGGGGTAGCTGTACAGGGAGACAAGGTCAACATTCTCCGGGACATACGTCGGGGAAACCGGGAAGGTCTACAGGAAGACTCGGTTGCCAGGGCCGCGCTAGTGCTACATCTGGGGCGCCCCTCTGGTACAAAGTCGGTACACACGGATGAGTGGGGCCTGCAGGACGGCCTCCTTACCTTCCGCGGGCGGATATATGTGCCCAACAACCCGGAGCTCCGTCGGCGCATTGTTGAGCAGCACCACGACTCCCGTGTTGCGGGACACCCTGGTAGGTGGAAGACGCTGGAGCTGGTCTCGCGGAACTACTGGTGGCCCCAGATGTCCTGCTACATCGGCTCCTACACCAGCACCTGCGACCTCTGCCTCTGGACAAAACCACACCGGCGCCCCCCGACAGGCCATCTGCAATCCCTCCCTACACCTGCGGCGCGCTGGAGTGTGGCCTCCGTCGACTTCATCGTGGAACTTCCGGATGCGCATGGATACGACGCAGTGATGGTTGTGGTCGACCTGTATGGAAAGCGAGCTCACTTCATTCCAACGCACACGACCTGCTCAGCAATGGGCGCAGCCAACCTGTACCGGAAGAACGTCTGGAAGCTCCACGGCCTCTTCGATGCCTACATCTCCGACCGGGGCCCCCAGTTTGTGGCAGACTTCACCCGGGAGCTCTATCGTCTCCTGCACGTCAAGCTCCACACTTCCACCGCCTACCACCCGCAGTCTGACAGCCAGACCAAATGCGTCAACCAGGAACTGGAACAGTACCTCCGGCTCTTCTGCAACGAGTGGCAGGACGACTGGGACGAACTCCTCCCAGAGGCCGAGTTCCAGTACAATAACCGCGTCCACGCCTCCACGCAGCACTCCCCGTTCTTTCTGGACACCGGCAGGCACCCCCGGATGGGCTTCGAACCGCATGCACGACGATCGGAGAACGAGACGGTCAATGAGTTTGTTGACCATATGCGAAAGGCACAGGAGGAGGCGGAGGCAGCCCTGACCAAGGCCAAGGAAGACATGGCCTGCTATTACGACCGAGGACGCTTGTCGACCCCCCAGTACAAGCCCGGAGACCGAGTCTACCTGGACGCCTCCGACATTGTGACCACTAGGCCATCCCAAAAGCTCTCACACCAACAATTGGGGCCATATGTGGTTGAGCGCCAGGTAGGACCGTTGGCCTACAGGCTCCGGCTGCCCACCGGCATGCGGCGCCTCCATCCGGTCTTCAACGTGGTCAAGCTTTCGCCTGCCCCGGACGACTCTATTCCAGGTCGACGTGCTTTGCCTCCGCCACCTCCGGTCATTGTCGACAACCGCCCGGAGTACGAAGTGGAGAAGATCCTCGACAGCCGTCTATTCCGGCACAAGCTGCAATACAAGGTCAAGTGGAAGGGCTACAGTATCGAAGACATCTCCTGGGAACCCGCCGAAAACGTCCACGCGCCCGCTCTGGTGAAGGACTTCCACCGGAGTCACCCTGAGGCCCCCCGCACAATCCAGGGCATCTACCCCGTCTCCCTGGTAGACCGCGTGGTCCGCAACTTGTTCTACCCGGTGCGTCGAGACGCCGCACTCTAAGGGGGGGGTGATGTCAGGGGACTTCCTTTTCCGGCCATCCCAGAGATCTCCGGGACCCTCCGGACTTCCTTTTCCGGCCATTTCCTTTTCGGGCCATCCTGGAGGTCTCCGGGACGCTCCCTTGCAGTCGTCGGACTTCTCCGAGATGTTGTACAGTTGTTCTCGCACTGATGCACCACGCCATGGCAGAGAAATCCTTAGACTTGTTCTCTTCGGATTTCCCTCTGCCAGGTGATTAGTCACTTCCCTGTAATATGTACTGTCTCTAATACACTTCGGATTTCCCTCTGCCAGTTGTGTGACTTAGCCGCAACCTCCGGAGGTTGCCCTTACACTGGCGTCCTCTCCTGGGCCTCTAGGGCCCTGGGCATTTGGTGCACTTGGTGCCCCACCAAGCCTCCTGCGGCTGCAGGCACCACCTGTTCCAGCTCAGCCAAACACTGGCTTTCTCAGGGACCCTTGTCCTCCTGCTTCTGACGCCAAGGTGGCATCGCCGGGCCTGTTGGCCCGTCACCTCTCAGGGCAAAGCATAACATATGTACGTGTCATACGTTGTAGCGGAACGCGTTTTGTAACATGCGTTACGTGTCTAGCGGAGTCTGCTATCCTGTAGCGGATGCCCACATTGTTATGTCTGATACTGCTCCACAAGGACATACAATGTGTCATTGAATACAGCAATACAGAGCCTGTGGGCATTGGTGGGCTCAAAATCCATTGGCTCGCAATCTGTTGCCTAGGAATCTGCTTAGAATAATGACAAAATGATGTGGACGCTTCTGTTGCCTCAAAATCCATTGGCTCAGAATCTGTTGGCTGTATTTAAAAAAAAATTGTTAGCTTCATTTCGTTGCTTCAAAATCCATTGACTCGGAATGTGCTGGCTGAGAATCTGCTCAAAATAACCGATTGTGTTGACCTTAGAACAGTGTGATATTGGTTCGTGCTCAACCTGTTGAAAAATGAAGCCAACAAAATGACGTTGACGTTTCTGTTGGCTTGCAATCCGTTGCCTGGGTATCCGCTTGGAATAACAGATTTTGTCAACCTTAGAACGGTTTGATACTAAATTCATTTGCTCAAATCCGTTGAAACCTAAAACAATGACGTTGATGCTTCCGTTGCCTCAAAATCTGTTGTCTCAAAATCCATTGGCTGTATTTAATTGTTTCACCCCAACAAATGTGTTCATTAACATAACAACCTCAATTTATAATTAAATGTTCCTTACATGAAATGCTTTGTTACAAATTGCATCAGTGAGCATGTCAGGCACTGATTGACATGCTGATTAGGTGCATCAGAGGTTCTAAAAATAGCCCTTGCACTAAAAATCAAAACTATACACTTCAGCCTGTGTGTGGAGTCCACACAAGCAACATTGTAGGGAAAAGCACTTACCAGCAGGTCACCCAGCATATCAAATATAGCCAGAGCTGATTTGCCCACTCAGCCCACCACCTATCCTCATCCTTGACCTCCTCAGTCTCAACCTCAGCCTACACCTACAGCTACACAGACACCTCCAAGTAATGTTAAACGTGCCACAACACAGCCACAGCATTTTTTGCACTTCTTTTAGTGCCAAAATATCTGTTTTTGGAGGCCGTCCAGCCACCTCATTGACCTACCAAAACCCTCAGAGAGTGTCCAAATGCTCTCTCTAGATCTCTACCAGCCTGAACAAAGGGTTAAAAATGCTTTGATTGGCAGCAAAATTGATTTTGAGTCCCCCTTGCCCCCCATCCCCCCCTCTCCATCCAGCCAACTCGTTGACCTACCAGGACCACCAGAACCGCCAGAAACCCCAGAGAGCGTCAAAATTCCATCTCTGGACCTCTGTGGACCAGAACAAAGCACTGAAAATGTTTTGTTCAGCGCTGAAATTGATCTTTCTCTAGACCTCCGTACTGCTTTGTTCAGTGCTGAAATCAATGTTGAGAATCCCCTCCCTCTCTCTCCCCCCCTTTCCCCCATCCAGCCAACTCATCGACTGACCAGGACTGCCAGGACCGTCAGGACCCCCAGAGAGCATCGAAATGCCCTCTCTCAACGTCCATATACCAGGACAAAGTGCCAGGATTGATGTTGGGGCCCCCCTTCTGCCGTTGTTGTTGTTGTTGTCATCATCATTGTCATTGTCATCACCAATTGACGTTGAAGCATGCCATCAATCGATAGATGAAGAGGGGTTGAGATGGGCTGCAAAGTTTCCGATCATTTCTTGGATGAGTGCTTTGAATTGGAGCAATATAGACACTTGCATAGTTTGTTTAGAATTGTTAGCATCGCAACGCTGATAGAATAAACCGCATTCATATAATCGTATTGGATTTCAAAAGCGTCAGCAGATTGAATCTGTCATTCCATCATTGCAACAGATTTTGTCAACCTGAGACCAGTGTGATATTTGTTCATACTAAATCCGTTGGCTCAGATCCATTGAAAAACAATTACCTTCATTTCTGTTAGCTCAAAATCCATTGCCTCAAAATCCTTAGTTTGATATTGGCTCTCATACTACTGGCTCATACTACTTCCAAATCGTTGTAATACGAAGCCAACAAAATGACAGAGCTCAACATAGATGTGGGGTGCTCATTCACATGCTCTACATGACAGCATCACATGGGAGGCACATGGTAATTTCAGAAGACGTGTCTAATTATGGATACAGGATAGGTATAGTACGAGCATGCACAGAATATTGTACTATGTCAGTATCTACTTTCTAAGGTCTGAAATTGAAACATTTATATTTCACTCATGACAACGCAAGAGAACATTGCTGAACCCATCAGAACATATTGTCCCTTGTGCCACAAGAGAGGCAGCAAGAGCAGCGAACAAGGAGGCAGCATTCTGGGTGCGGTTGACCCTGCAGAGGCATGGGACGTGGTTGAGTAAACTCAAAGTCCAAAAGCTAGTCTCCACGTATGTCAACTTAATTTAACTCAATTGACAATGATTACATTCAGTCTTTGCATCTTTCATCAGCAAAAGATGCATGCACTGAGGGAAGTTTATCATTGCGCAGTTCAGGTTCCCTTTGATGGGCATTGAATTCTTGTGGCAAGGGCTCAAGAGTTTCAAGGACAGCCTGGATAGAACCAAGGCAACAGAGGTTATGGACAATCTCTGGCCAGCATACATGCAGGTCCTCATGACCTTCCGCCAGCTGTCAAACCATGTTTGCGCACTCATACCCACATCTGCCTCTATATCCCTAGACGAGTAGGTATGAGCCGTTGCAAGCACAGCACATCCGAGATCTTGGTCTACTAGCCAACTCATACCTTTCCGGATTGGCCTTTTTCCGTGATGTGTGATGGTCGAGCACCAGTTCATATCATTGAAGGATGTGCCTAATTTTTTTGATGTAAGTAGGGTGCTTGGCAGACTTGTAGTTACCCACCAAGGTACCACCTTATGTTCACAAGGGAAGATACGTCCGCTGCAAGGTAGAAAAGTTTGTCGCCATACAACACTGCAAGAGTGAGGGTCTGATATCATGATGGAGATGTCAGCACCTCATTGCACCAAAAGAAAGGGAAAGAGACAGACGGAATTTTTGGGATCTGATTTTTCCTTTGACGATTGATGTCAGAATTGTCCTTGTCTTCAAAGATCTCAGCGATGTAGTAGTGCATGAAAGAATAATGAAAGAGAGAGTTTCAGCAGAATAGCTTCCTATGGAGTGCAATATACAGCCCCCACCACACCCTGCTCATGCAGTGCGCATTTCCCCTTTGCAAGGAGTTTGTAGGATTCGGCAAAGCTAGGCCATCGTGACTGAATGCTTAGGGGCGCATGCATGCCAGAGTACAGCAGGCACAGGATGCTGCGGTGATGAGCTCTGGGACGAGAATCTCTGGATAAGGTCCAGAAGACAGAGGACGATAGAGAACCTGGATAATCCCAAAGCTCTGCAGGAGAACAGAGTAGAGAAATCTGACTCTTGGTGGGCAAGAGAAACTAATCAAGTCCAAACAACTGCAAGCAAGGTGTTACAAGATGCTGTTCCAATGTATGGGTCCCTTGCTGGCAATGGCTCTTGTGGCATCTAATGTCGTTGGCGGTTAGCGGACAGAGCAGGTGCAGTAAATGATGCACCGCCCTTGGAAGTCAGAGGCTTGTATGCCAGCAGCTTGCAGTGAGGTTGCTTAGGCACTGGTTTCCCAGTGAGTGATAGGACATGAATGCTGAAAAGGAGGCTAAACCTTCGAAGTAGGAGTCCGCCAGTGCTACACAGAGTCCTGGACCATAGGGGGAAAATTGACAGAGCAAGCAATATAATCACAGATTGTGTCTGAGTGTATCTGAGACTCTGCCTTCAATGCAAGTGCCTCTGCATGATAGACTGCTTATAGAGCACATAGGAATATTTGTCACGTGTATGCCCTGCAGGAGCCTTGGTCAGCAAACTCCTCTTTCCAAGTGTGCTAAATTCTTTCACTGGCTCCTCCTCTGCAACGTGCTTGTTTCCTTGGTCCTAGGAGTAATTCCTGAAGGAACCAAGCACGCTATAGAGACAGAGGTGGCGCTCAAACCAAAAAAAAGAGAACGCTCACCAGTAGATGAATGTTGCTTGTAATTTAGATCACAAATCACCCACAGTTAGCTTTTGCAACAGACGCAAGCAAGTAAGGATTCATTTCCGTTGGCTTGATTTCCATTGGCATGATTTCCGGTCGCATGATTTCTGATTGCATGATTGCCAGTCACATAATTTCCAGTCACATGATTTCTGGTTGCATGATTTCCATTGGCTTGATTTCTGTTGACCTACTTGATTTCTGTTTGCATGATTTCCGTTGGCTGAATCTCCGTTGGCTGAATCTTTGTTGGCTGGATTTCCATTGGCTTCATTTTTGGCATAAATGAGGATTCCCAGGGCAGGGAGCATTTTCTTTCTTCTAATATTTCCAGACCTTGTATAACCTACTTTCACTTTCACATTAGTTTGTAGCCCTAGTGCATCAGCCTCACGCAGTCTAATAAACACGTGGATTGTGACAGTTGGTGGCAATCCAGATTGCGCTAAAAGAAAAATCCTTTGCTAGCATTCACATCGCTACAGGCAGCAAAGGTGATTTCTGTTGGCTTCATTTCCATTGACTTCATTTCTGTTGACTCCATTTCCATTGGCTTCATTTCCATTGGCTCAATATAGATGTATTTTGTAACTACTGGAATGTAGCTACAGGAGACAATGTTTTTCAAATATAAAAAAGTACCAAGGTAACTATGAAAATAGCTACGATGGTGATGATGGCAGTTGCAATGGCTGTTTGTGTTGTGTAGGTGATGGGTGGAATGAGCCCAGGGTTGGGTGCTGCAAGTAGGGCATGAGAGGAGGCAGGACAGGGGGCAGCGTGCCAAAACAGGCATGGAAAAGAGCCTCCTGCTTTGCAAAGATGCACCAAAGGCCTTCCATATCGACTAACTTGTCACAATCGGTTTCTTTGTCCTCGCTCTTATCCTCCATGGTCTTCTCTGGAGCGGCCTTGCCTTTGCCCTTGCCTTTGCCCTTTCCTATCTCAGTCCTACTACTAGCAGAGGAGCTCCCCTCGTTGCTGTTGGAATCAAGAGAGTGAGAGGAACTGCAGTTGTCGGTCGCAGCTGACTGCAGCTCCTCTGAGATACAAGCCAACAAGGGCAACAACTCTAAAGACCCTTTGATGAGGTTCTTGTTGTCATTGTCGTGTTGCCTGTGTCCACTGAGTAGGTCAGCGGCGCTAGCGCAACTTAGCCGGCTGCTGGAGCTTGAGTCAGACCGGTAATAGCAAAAACCTATTGGGCTGGGGATCAAGGTGGTCCATGTGAAAGGAGTGTATTGACGCACGAGCTGCAGATGACAAGCTCAGAAAAGAATAGAATGAGTAAAGGGAATAAAAGAGAAAGAAAGACAACTTACCAGGAGAATATGCTCTACCGCAAGGCTGCAAGGCTGGAAGGTCTAACAAATTCAATCGGGAAATTGCAGGTACCAACTCATACAACAGAAAGTAATATAACCCTTCCCAACTCATGTAGCAATAATGGCGGAAATACTGACAAGCTTGTACCATGCCAAACGCCTGCGACTCCATGATACAAGCAATGAGGAGAGGCTAGAAGACAAGAGTCAGTATGGTTAAGCATTGAGAAAGAATGTCACTACTCACCTTGAGGAGGGCGTGCTCACGACGCGCAGTTGCCAATACGTACCAGAGAGAGGGAGAGTCAGGGTAGCAACAACAAGCCAAAGGGAGGAGCTCAAAGACTGTGTCAAAATAAGCAGAAAACAGACAACAAGACCAGATCCAGGGCAATGAGCCCAGGATCTCGCAATCTGCCTCATGATACAAGGACTGAGCATTGTGGAGCCCCGAATTCTAGTAAAAGAATTAGCCTACAAGGAAAGGAAAAAAAGCTAAAGAACCAAACCTACCACTTGCACGATTGTGACGTGAATGAGAGACATGCGGAAACTGAGACTGTGTCCCAGTGAAGGGGACCAGATGAAGAGGAGAAGGAAGATGGGCCGCAGGAGATGACTGGTCAGCCAGTCATCCTCCATAGGCAGAGGGGAAAAAAGAGGTAGTGGCATGAGCTAAGAAACAAAAGGGAGCAGACATGCCTTATATATGTGCAGGCGGACCTCAAAAAGAATCACTTAGAAGCACAAACCTGAGATAGACAATGAGATATCAGACAGAGAAGTGCATAAACACTGGAGAATCCAGAGAGATCTGGATTGCAGAGGGTAGTTCCTCAAGCTGCTCACTAGATCTGTGCTAAATAAAGAACAAAATGGTGGGAAACATTGCTACCTAGCACCAGCAGAAAGAGGAGAAAATTCTGAGCAGAATGAGTATGCACACAACATACCTTGGAGGTATTCCAAATAAGGGACGAGCATGCCAGAAAGGGATCAGGCACTAACCAAGCAGAAGGGATCGGGTGCTAACCAAGCAGAGGTTCCAAAATATGAAATTACCAGAATAGAACATCAAACGAGGTGAGATCAGCAGGATCAGTTGGTCTGGACTGATAAGATAACTCGAGATTTGAGAAGGAACGATTAGAGACAAAAAAAGGTCTCCAGTAATATGCTCACAAAAAGGTGGCCATGTGGAGAGAATTGGTTTCTTTAATGCTTGTACATGATAACTTTGAATTACATATTATCATCTAAATATGTGTGATGAAAACTTTGTGTGCCATATCCTTGCCCTTGCATTGCTTGAACAAATGACGTAGCCAACAAGAATGAAACCAACGGAAAAACAAAACAGCTGGTTAAACAATTGGAACGGATTTTGTCAATGCAGAACAGTTTGATATGAACGGTGCTGAATGAACTCTCTGTCCAACAAAGAAGTGTTAACTTTGAGGTCTATTAGTTTTTACAACCAGCCCTGGCTTAGCCATCTGAGTCAAGTGTTATAGCTGTCTCCTGTTCATGGTGGTGGCTGAAGAAGCTAAAGTGGGCAGGCTTTAGATAATGAAAAAACCAATCGCACCAGACCATGGCGAACTTGCAATATTCTGTTCACCTTGTCCTCAACTTGGAGTGAATCTTCCATTGAACTGCAGTTTTCAATTGCTTGTTAATGATGGATGGCAACTTGAAAGCGGATTACCTCCGACATCATAAGTCGGCAGTAGTAAGGCATTGAATAAATATAATAGAAATATGAGCGATGTAATATATACACGCGTCAGACAAGCAACATCCGAGTGGTATCAAACTAATATCAATCTAAGGATTTTGAGGCAACGGATTTTGAGGCAATGGATTTTGAGGCAACGGATTTTGAGGCAATGGATTTTGAGGCAACGGATTTTGAGGCAACGGATTTTGAGGCAGGCGTCAACCGTCATTTTGGACCACCAGGTTTAGTATGAACCAGTTTAATGCCCACAGGCTCTGTATTGCTGTATTCAACGACACATTGTATGTCTCCCACAGAAAAATATCAGACATAACAATGTGGACATCCGCTACAGGGTAGCAGACTCTGCTGGACACGTAATGCACGTTACAAAACGCGTTTTTGAGGCAACGGAAGTGTCAATGTCATTGTATTAGGTTTCAACATATTTGAGCAAATGGATTTAGTATCAAACCATTCTAAGGTTGACAAAATCCGTTATTCCAAGCGGATACCCAGGCAACGGATTGCAAGCCAACGGAAATGTCAACGTCATTTTGTTAGCTTCATTTTTCAATGGGTTGAGCATGAACCAATATCAAACTGTTCTAAGGTCGACACAATCGGTTATTTTGAGTGGATTTCAAGCCAGCGCATTGTGAGTGAATGGATTTTGAAGCAACAAAATGAAGCTAACAGAAAGGATTTTTAAACAATTAAATACAACCAACAGATTCCGAGCCAACAGATTTTGAAGCAACGGAAGCGTCCACGTCATTTTGTTGTTATTCCAAGCAGATTCCCAGGCAACGGATTGCGAGCCAATGGATTTTGGGCCTACCAATGCCCACAGGCTCCGTATTGCTGTATTCAATGACACATTGTATGTCTCCTGCAGAGCAGTATCAGACGTAACAATGTGGACGTCCACTACAGAGTAGCGGACTCTGCTAGACACATAATGCACGTTACAAAACATGTTCTGCTACAATGTATGACACGTACGTATGTTGTGTCCCTATGTGCACCCCTTAGCCCATGCTCGTTGCATTGGTCCAGGTGTGGCAGCCTCTGCTGCTCGATGTGACTGTGTTGCAACAAATACTGTTGCCTCATGTTGTCAATGGGATTAACTCTGTTTTCTCTCTCAAATACCACCCCTTGGTCATCGATCAACAACCTGTCCCTGTCAGGCGATCAGTCTCCAGACTGTGTCCAACCCTATTCCGAGCTTAGTCCGACAATATGCCTATTCCTAGCAGATCCGACCGGCCACTCGGCCCACCCTTTCTCCTTCCGTTCTGTAGTAGTCGTTCCTGGCGATGCAGGTCTTGGTTTCACATATGCTGATAGGCCACCCTTTCAGCAAACTTATCAGCCAATGGTACTTGATTGTTCAGTGGTGTTTTCTCCACTGCTTCATGTTTGACTTGCAGGGAAATCACTTCCTCCACTTCCACTTCATGGCTTTCTACCACTGGGATGGTAGACACTGACTCAACTGTTGACAGAGGTCTTCCTTGGTGACCTCTGAAGATCTGCTGTTGCTGTGCTACAGCAAATTTTGCTGCAAACTGTTCTTCCATCTTCTTCATTTGCTGAGGAGCGTAAATGTTACTTATTGCTTAATCCAGATGCAGAGAAAGCACTGGCTGTGCCTTTACTGGAATACTTGGTATCAAGTTTGCTCCATCTGGCATCAAGGCTGCAGAGCCTTGATTCGATTTCTGATATATGTAGGCGTGTGCCTCAAGCTCAAGAATTTGAATATACAAATTGATATATTCAACTGTATCTACTGGAGGTATACTTTCACCTCAGGCCTGTATCAAATGTATGTGCTTAAGTACATACAATCCTAGCCTCGCATGTGTCATATCCTTTATAATGGAAGGATACCTCTTCCAGAGCATCATACACTGAACTTGCAAGGTGGACTTGACTCATCCACCTTCCTTGTCATCAGAAGTCTCGTCTTTCCAATGCACTGCTAGAGTTCTTTGCTCAGGGATGGTAGGTCCCTGAGGCACAACATCCCCTTGCTGCTGCTGTGTCATTGGAGTAGACTCAATTGGAACTCTCCAACTGCCTGCCTCTGATTTCTGCGTCTTCCCCAGAAAGTATGACAAAGGTCTGCAACCTTCAGGAGGGCCTTGAGCAATACTCCAGGCCTGAGGCATTCTCCCAGGAGAGCACTGCCGGAAGTTCCAATCAATAGAGTAGTGAGTGGTGTTGGTGGCAATTAGGTGGCAGCGGCGTCAAGGGCTTCTAGGGGCGGTGATGCATGAGTGATGCAAAGGGTAATAGCCAAGCGCAACTTGATGGCCAAGTGATGTGAGTGATAGTGTGATTGCTGGGGGGGGCAGCGATGTCCAAGCAGAGTTGGTGATGCCCAGGAGGGGTTGCATGGCTTCCCAGGAGTGGTTGGTGATAGCTGGAGTGATTGATGGTGGCGTCTGTGATGGCCATAGGGATGAGGTCACAGGCAAGCAATCGGTCTGGCTATGGCCTGGTGGAGAGAGTCATCCTCCAGGAGTACAAGGGTGGTTTTGAGGTCCCAGAGTTGGTCATGGGATTGGCGGGTTGTAACACTAATGAAAAACCAAACTTTAAACCATGTATAATATGTGCAAACCAGTCCAAGGCATTGACCCTCCTCAGTGCAATGGTCCACTCATGTACCTTGAGGAGAGTAGTGACCAGACAAAATGACTCAAGCAGAGCATGCCTGAGCTGAGTGCTGGCCATCTCCGCAGAGCAAACAAGCGTGTTGGTGGAAACAATTGGAAGAGGTACAAGACTGGAGACTATTGAAGGCAAAACAATAAGTGATCCCGGATGAATCTGCCCATCTACTGCTAACACCTTTCTGGTCCTGGAACAATTCCCAAAGTGGCAATCTTTGGATCCACACACAATGCATTTAACTGATCTATGGGATGATTCTTGGCCCAAGGTTTTATAAGGGAAACGGCGCATTCCTCTGCTCTCTCTGCGACTAGCAAAACCCAAGCCTCAATACGATGGCATTTCTGAAGACAAACAAAAGGAATGGGATGAAGGCTGGTGAAAAGAGGATGAGCACTCATAAGATGAGCCGTTGCCAAAGAGAAGATCTGAGTGCTGGTTTAAGGTGCAACAGATGCTGTCTGTCATAAAATCCTGCAATTTCTTCTTGAAAACTAACTTATGCCATTTGTGAACATTCACAGCCCCACAACTCTGCAGATAGGCATGCCAAATATAAATGTCATATGCAAAGAACAGCTTGAAGAGAAAAAGGAATAGCTTGGAATACAGGCTGAGTTGTAGCGGAAGTGGTAGGAACAGAGAATGGTGCAATCCCTGGTCCATGCAAAGTCGGTAGAGAGGAGCTCGTAGAAGGATGGTTAAGTGGGGTCCGGCAAGGAGAGAAAGGCATAGTATTCACGAGAATGGAGAGATTTGAGGGACATAACGCGGATTGATCAGATAAATGCTCAGAGGGGACGGAAGTGGAAGCAGCCGCAGTGGACGTGCCAACCGGGTCTAGTCCATGCGAAGAGGTAGCTCGATTGGCGGATGACAACTGATCACGCCCATTGGTGACGTCAGCATCAAGTCCCAGATCGTCAAGTTCGCCCCCAGGGCTAAGGCCTTCACCATCCAGTGTCTGCTCTACTTCCTCGTTGGTGTCCTCGTCAAGAGTGCGTAAAGAAGTTCGTTTACTAGAGGATCTCGCAGGTCTGCTCGAGGAAGG
>QLOM01003506.1:0-54019 GCA_003313785.1 Termitomyces sp. MG148 | reverse complement strand
GGCACCAGCCACTGACTGCAATTCTTCTCGCCTATTTGTTTTGCAATATTTTCAAGAGTACTGGCATGCTTTTTCTCTGGTTGAATCGTAAGGATTGTTGCAATGATTGTCGGAATTATATGTGGAACCTTTGCATGATGGATACATTTTGACGTGTCCGCAGCGACTTTGGCGGGGAAAGACGTGTGATTGAATGGCCCACGGAAAGGTAGCCAACAAAAGTAGCACATCGGCCACACGGGGAATTTTTCCAAGCGGAGCTGTTTCATCCAATTGATCCAAATTGCATAATACGAGTGGCGGGGATGAACTGGATGAGTTGCTGAAGACGATTCCAGGCCATGAACCCAGCAATATACACATCCAACGGCAACAACCTGGTCTATCGCTTGCTTGAGAACCTTGAGTTCTTCTTCTGCCCTATTTATTTCGTCATTCAACAGATTCCCATTTATTTCAACCGTGAGGGGTTGCAGTAGGGGTGCCTCTGAGGTTTCAGAAACTGAGCCCGCAAGTGGAAGGGAAGCCTTTGTTTGTTTAACGGATCTATGCTGAGATGTATTTGAATCCGAAAGACTGGCAACAGCAGCAGTCCGTTTGCGAAGAGATGGCGGATTTCTTTGAACTGTAGACCAGTTGAACTTTGGCCTGGCCATCGTGTGGAGGTCACCTCTGAAATCCTGAAACATATTCAGCTCTGCCTAATCTATTCTTGGATATTGTGCATCAAACCTTTTCTAGTTTCTGGCAATTGTCACAGAGCTGCGTCCCAGGTAGCGAGGTGCAAGAGTAGGCAACTCCATCAACGGGATGCAGCTCTAGTCTTCTACAAATAGATGTTAATAGAAAACTGTTCATATCGTTAGCGCCCGTGTGGTCGACTTCTTCGGCTGAAAATTTGGTAGGGACGAGTTGGGTGTAGAAGATGTAGGAATAGCAAGCCGACCCATCGCGGCCACTGCGGCCTGACTCTTGTACAAAATTGACCAGGCCATGGACGTTGTAGTGTATGACGTACTTGACAGTGGGAAAGTCTATCCCCTGACCAAATCCCATGGTTGCGACCACCCATCTATTGCTTTGAACTTCGCCTTCAAACCAAGCATCTTGGATTGCTTTTTTTTGTTCGGCATTTACGACTTGATCAGGGTGCATTTTGCTAAAATATTGGGGTAATTGAAGAAGCCGGGCAATCTCCTTGACACGGTTGATGGTGTTGCAATAAATAAGCCCTCGCTCATTTTGTTGCAGGGTTATCCCCTGAACTAATTGCTGGATTCCATTCTCTGCTTTGGCTGGGGTCTGGACAGCAATCACGTTGTAAGAAATGTTACTTTGCGATGCAGGACGCCGAATCTCGTGGAGTAGACTTGGATCTATGCTCATCCAATGACATAAATTGTTTACCGAACGAGTAAGGACCGTGGCAGATAAAAACGTCATTGGTTTTGCCAAAGCGGTCAAGTTTTGCAACTCAGGAAATTCAGTTTGGAATCCAGACGTGTAAAGCTGATGGGCCTCATCAAAGAAAATGCGTTTTATACGATAGTTGGCTGCATTAGACCATTCACGAAATCCATTGGTAGAAGCAAGATGAGCTGGAACAAAGACAATGCGATCCATTAAGCCGTCACATTGAGGGTATATGCCTCCAGAAATAGTAGTTGCTGCGAGTCGACGGGCCATGTCATTGATCAGAGCTGTAAGGGGAACGACAACGAGGAAAAGATCCTGCGGATGTAACCATGCAGCGGCAAGAAATCCCAAGGTTTTTCCACTTCCAGTCAGGAGCACGGCAAGGACGTGATTGTTGGTCAGACATGACTGTACCAGTTCTGCCTGTTCTGGAAAACTCCAAGCAGGATCCTGTCCATTTTGAATGGGCAATATCCCAACAAGATTTGAAAGAAGACGAGGATGGACAGCAATAGTATTTTCCCGAGGCGGTGGTTGGACAAGATTGGCAGAACCTGTTATCACTTGAGCCACATACAGGCCAAATGATTGTGCATACTGATTGACTTGCTCATGTAGAGAATGCGCAATTGCCCTAGTTGATTTTTCTACACATTTCTCAATCTTTTCCTCGATCTTCTCCAGGAAACCATGAAGATTTTGTCCCTCCAAGGACCCTCCATCCATTGGATTGCTTCCCTGTTTGAAATTTAAAACTTAAAATTAACGCATAGATTTACGATGCACCAGCGATAGAGTTTTTATTTCGTCTACTAGAGAAGGGTGGACTTGACCTAGGGCAACGTGTAATCGGAAACATACTCTTTGATCTGATGCAATAGCTGAATGCAAAAAGCTGGGGAGAGCGTTGTTTAGCTGGATACCATAGTGTTTTTCTCCCATCGCACGACTATGGTTAAACAGCTCGTGGATAGCTTGAAGATCGTCATCTTCTACATCTGGTTCAGTCAGTGAACCGCTGCCAAGTTTTCCCATAATAGAGCATAGTATCTGCCGCCAATCGCGCATCCCATATGCTCGTTGCAGGATGTCATGTGAAAACGACCGAAGAGCATCCGAAAATTGTTCAGTTTTCATAATGCGCCCATTCTGAACAAAAACATGAGTGAGATATTTTTCAGCCGATTCCTTGGGCAGTCGACACATGGGTGCCAAGTTGGCAGCACATGGGTATACGGCTCCAATTAGAAATAGAAGAAGGCGAGATACTTGGTAGCTTGGAGAATGAGCAACCATGCGAGTTAGACCGTGTATGTTCCTATTTTTATTGTACGACGTTATGAATGTTGTAATATTGTTTATTATAAACAAGTTCCGCGGACCGTCGCTGTTGTTGGAGTACTTGAGGTCTTCGCATTCTGTTCCGCAGAGGCCCCCACCCCATGTGGTGGAGGATAAACAAAATAGAATACCAACAATTTCGTCCAACGAGGTGAACCAGGACCACAAACCTAAGCAAAAAAAAAAAATCAGTTGTAAAGACGCCTCAAAAACACCTTTTTACCAGAGCACGGTTGAAAAGATCCATCGATAAATTGAAAAAGTTGCAGATCTTTTGATAGGTGGTGTAGAAGACGCATCTTGTACTTGTCCCAGCCATTGGTCGTAATAGAAAAGAGTGAAAACAGGTTGGTATCGTTTAGAGGATTGTCTGTATACCAGTCTTTTATTCTGTCCGTGCTGGGATGAAGGCGAGTGTCGATATAATCTAGGATATCCTGATAGTGACAGCCCCTGAAGAGTATCCCAATCATTTTTTCTACTTGCTGAATCTTGTCAACAAGTCCTTGTCAGAAATTGTTCATGTGGATAGAGAAACCATCGAGAGAAAACGCCTTGTGATCCGCGTCCCAAATGAATTGTGGGATGCCAGGTTGAGCTTTTGCGATCGAAGTGAGGAGAAGAGTGTGCTGGCGAAGTGTGTTAAAGAGATGCTGACCCCCATCATGGATCCAAGGGCTGACCCATTTTTCGTAGCACCTGAACCGTCATCAGCGGGAATGGGGGAAATAATTGAAAAAAAAGAGCTAACCTTTGACTTGTTTCATTGTGTACTTCTGTAAGCCTGAGAATTTTGTGACATGCTGTTGCTCGAAATGCCCATTGAGCACAAGATATATCATGCGTAAAGTTTGAAGCAGCCGCAAGTGTTCCAGAGTCATTGTTTAGGTGTGTGATGAGAAGATAGCAAGTGAAAGGATCTTTTGTTGCTTTTTTCAGGAATTCTGGACTCGGCTGTGACAAGAGAGACCAGATACAGGCGTGGATTTGCTGAACAATTACTTTGTGAGATGTATTACTTGATGGGTCAAGCATCCTTTCGAGTTCTATAAAGTGACCAAGAGTCGAAGGGTGTAGAGATATTAAAAAGGATGGAATAGGCTGTGCATTATGTCGCATAATAAATATCAAAAAGTGGGCAACATAGTTGGCATTGTCTGCCACAGTTCTCGTCTCCTGGGAAGCGTGGAATGGGCGACTTTCTATAACTTCTCTACAAATAATCAACAAAACATAGCAGAATGGCAGTACAGAATAAATCTTACTTTGGATTGCTGGAGTGAACCAGGCGACGCGTTAGCACGTCCAGTTCATGGAGCCCTTGTGCGACTCGAATATAGTAGGTCTTGACGAATTCTAAAATACAAAAAAGATGGGGCTCTGCATCTTCTTTGGGAGCAAGCAATGTGCGACGTAAAAGAGCAATGTCGTTGTCTTTGAGCATCAGATCCCAGTCAGTATAAGAAAAAATTACATGCCGGGCATGCGCGTTGTTTGCAGGACTATATTTTTTTGCAGGTTTCCCGAGGCCTAGTTGTGCGTTGTGGTTGAGAATCTGTTCAAGGGCATTGATGTCTGTTTGGGGCATGTACGTTACTTCATGATAAATCTTTTCCCGTTTGTATGTACTGAGGGCCTGACAGAGCACTTGCTCCATTTGTCGATCTTCAACCGTGTAGCCTGGATGTGATTCGTTGAAATGTTGGAAGATTTTTTTCTTTTGAGAGAAAATTACGTTAGGCTTGAGACAGTCTTGAACCTTGCATTGGTAGCCCGTGCCTACGGGAATGCCTTTGAAGGGTGGTATCGGGGAATTACCGAGTTCTACAGGTTTGTGTGCATTGAGGCGCTGGAGAAAATCTTCCAGGACTTGTTGAGAAGGAATTCGACGCTCTGGTGGAAGATTACAATTCTTCCCACCTGTGTGCTTGTGGGCATGGGTGTAGGCATGACTAAATTGCATGAGACTGTGGCAATGAAGGCATACTATTCGATTGTATATGGGGTCAATGAATAGAAGATACCCCATTAGACGGCGCTTGGTTTCTTCAATCACGTCAGGATCTGAATGGAGATTTGGAGAATTGTTGGCACTGGACAAGATTGGCACATCTTCATCTTCATTGTCATGTAACTCTTGATCTTGGTCACCATCTGAGCTGTCGTCATTGATATCCAAATCCTCATTGAGAAATTTAGAGTCGTCAAGGGATAGGTTTTCCACGACTGGAATTATTTTCGGTGTGAGGTGAAGAGAAGAGAATGACGTCGTCAATGTTGAATCAGCTATTGCCGTTGAGCAGTCGGGTTCCAAAGAATTATCAGCAACCAATCCCTGCGCTTCAACAGATGGTATAGAAGTATGTTGCTCTTCCTTGTTCAATTTGGACGCCTTGGGATTCCTCTTGTTCGTGCCCCAAGGCAATAGATTTTCCGGCTCGTCAAGGTAAGCTAGAGCATCTGGTGAAGGGTGGTTTTCCAGGCGGCACATTTGAAATACGAGGTAATAAGAAAGTCTAGCATGTTGAGGAGCTCCACATGGACAAGCAAGTAGTTGCGTTTCTGGATCTCTTTTTACCACGACATCGTGACCTATAGCCAGGAATTATAAGACAAACTTTTTTAAATATAATAATGCACCGTTGTAGCGTATTTTATGCTCTTCACGATGATACGTTCTGTTGTGCTTGGACTGATCTTGGTTAGACGGGATGTATCTTCTTTTGCATCCCTCTTTGTTGCAAGTTGTCCTATAAAAAGTTTAATTCAGCCCCGAATATTATCAACGCAACTACTAACGCTCTAGGCATTTGTTAAAAGTTTTCAAGGCGTCTGTGAAAAGTTTTTAAAAAAGGAGAGAGGAAAAAAGGTACAGAACAGCGGAAGATGTCAACAAGAAGTAGATTCATGTGATGGCAGAAGCCTTCTTTGGTGCAAATAGGGAATCAAATTTACCAGAATAGGCTAGCCCTTTCTTGACCACGCCCTCTATCTCTGCCTATTTTTTCATCACCTCACCGACTTAGGGAAGTTCACCCATTGCTTGCATAATTAGTACACGTGATGCCCGGTGATTCCTTCACTACAGCATCGTTGACTAATCAATCAATGCATGTGACCCACGTGACTTTACCACTTTGGTCGACTCCAAAAGTGTTTTAAACAATGCTCATGAGGGTTACACCTTATCTAGCAAGAATTACAAGTAGCCAGGCACTGGCTCACAAAACTTGTGACAAACTCAGCAGTCGTAAACAGCGGCAAGAAAGCGAATTAGAGATTATACACATTTTGACCTTCGGACTCGACTGGGTCTTCATCTAGTTGCAAAGGCTCGAGGGGTAAAGCGTTTTCATCTCGGAGGCGGAAGTAGCAGTAAACAAGCACAACGAGGTTGTAAATCCTGGGGAAATTCTCATGTCCGCATCATTGCGTCAACCAGGATTTGTAATCTTCCAAGGTTTGGAACAGAGTAAAATCGAGGGCCAAAGCGGTGAACAAACACGTCTGAAGCGCTGCGCATTTCCACACAATGTACGCAAAACCTCTCCAGAACTCGCCATGCCATTCGTTATCGCAGGCATTGTTCCCAGCTCCTCTAGTGTTATTGTGGCCGAAAGAGTGAAAAGGCTGCGGACACCAGCAGGACCAGCATGCTGGGACTCTGTCAGAAGAGTAAAAGCCCCTTCAAAATTCTTGTCGATATGTAGAAAAGGAGGCAAATTGAGAAAGCGAGCAGTCGAGGAGATTGTTATGAGGATCGCACTGTTCCAGGCTTAGAATCGAGTGAGCAACGCAAGTTCCATTCATCATGGACACGCGATTAGCCAGGTACGCTAGAAAATCTGATGTGGTATTATGGGATGCACCTGGTATGTTATCAAAAGAGACCTTGATAGAGGTTTTTGTGAGCAGGATACTAGCACGAGAAGCGACAGAAGGAGGCAGGGATGAAATTTTCTTGAAGATTAAAGGAGACGAGTAGGGAGCAGAGGATCCAGAACTTGAGCTAGATTGGGTAGACGAAGAGTCAACAGTCGATTGCAGGGTGTATGGGACGTAATTGAGACTTGGAACTTGAATTTTTCTTTTCTTGCCCAGGTTGGGAGTCGAAGGAGGAGATGTCGTCACTAGCCTATTTATCTAGTACGTCATAGTAGGGTTTAGAGAAAAGGGTTCATATATGCGCTAAGACTTACTTCAGCAAGGGAGTGAATGCTTAAAATATGCTGATACAGTTGCAGGGGTTTGAATGACAAGTTCAAGTCGTGCATACAATCGCCAAGTGGACAGGTGTATGAATACTTTTCCCGCTTGATGGTAACCACGCGCCCTATAACAAATGAGACGTGTCGGAAACATAGGAGTAGAGAATAGTTGCCAAAAATAGAAAACGTGAGGCTTTCGTTGTCGTTGTGGGTTGGTATATGGTTTTCCAGATGATCTGGGTCGTTGAGTGGGCATAAGCAGACTGGACAGACGACGCTAAATGAGAGTAAGAGTCAAAGTAGACAATAAAAAATCAGATTACTAGGTTATAACGTTGGAATTGGACATTGAGAGTAAATGACGGTTGTCGTCAATAGGTTCTGCCATTTATAGGATTTATTTAACTACGTCATTTTTTTCCCCGAGTAAAATGCATGGGCTGTCATCCTTGCGTGATGGTGTGTCAAGCTTTGTTATAACTCGGACTGTAGCGATGCTAGCAGGTAGTAGACTTGAAAAACTTGTGGTTGCCTAGGCGGTTCCAGAATTTGTCTTCCAAATTATTTGTGGCGCTCAAAAATGGAGTGCATATATCAGCCACAGATGCATGCAATTATGCCATTGGTCTATATTTAGCAGGCCTTCTTGATCATCACAATGATCTGCGCTTGGATTGTCGATTCTATTTATAGATATTCTTGAGTCCCCAATCTTCTGTAGATACCCCAAATTGTTTTCCTATTCTTCAACCACAATGAACATGAATAGCGCCTCGCTTTCTGCCGGGATCTATAACAACTTGCCACTGTCGCGCATGAGCTTGCGCGCATTCAACAGGGTGGCAAATAAACTGCTGAATCAAGGCCAAGAAGATTTCTTGCGTTTTGTTCTTACCGGTGAATTCAGAGGTGACGATGGTCAACTTTGCCAGGCCTACCTTGACCCTCTAATGAATGCTCTCAAGCCCGACTACCCACTGACAATCAAAAGAGGTTACCTGTCCCTTTTTGGACTTGATACGGACATTATGATCGAGGGAGATGTTTTGTACTATTCTGTGCCGCACAACTTTGCTCTCAAAGGTGACATTAACATTACCTTACCTATCTCTTACAAGAATGTATGATAATCTGTACCCAAACCCCTATCTGCCTAATCTGCTTATCAGGTCGAAAGAATTGTCAAAGTCCACCACATCCCGAACACAGAATTCGGAAATTTTGGACCTCGGCATCATCTATACATCTTATTTCCACAGCTCTGGACTCCTGAGTGTGATAGGGATACCCCACATTCGATGACAGAAGATGAACGCAAACTTTGGTACGAGAAGGGTTTGCGTCCTGCAATTGTGAACCTTGTGGAAGACGAGCTTGCAAATGAATGGGCGGAGGACTACGCGCCAGAGCCTATTATGGATAGAGATGGAATTTTTGCACGAGATATGAAACTTGTACCAGACCATGCTGTCCCCTTGCTCGCACGCGAAATTCGCGAAGAGTTGTGGAAAAGTGCCGACATTTTTGATGAGGATCGCGAATGGGCAACGTCATTCCTTGTCCTTCATACCGTGCATGGGTCGCAGTCAATCACCCGATATCACTCTGACCCAGGGTCGGCGACTTACTTCCTCGAAAGATTTTTGGGGGATTCTAATATCTCGGAGGACGTCCGTGACATGGGAGCGTGGTTTGTTGACGTGGCTGCCGAAGCTAGCAGCCTTGCAGGCGACTGCCTGCAGTGGACTACTGAAGGTCACCGGCACCTTGTGGAAGGAGTTTTACTCATTGACGCGAAGAGAGCAGAAAAAATAACTGCCATCGACAACGAACGCTACATCCAAGATCATTCTGGCCACTTGAGTGCCCTGGGTGGTTTCCGCGTCAATCCAGGTGCACTTGCACGGGACAAGTTTCAGGCTTGCTATATGGAGGCCTATACGACAGAAGAATGTGACCTATATGACGACAACGGTTGTTGCCGCCCAGAATTACTCGCCGGCACAGAGGCCATGGGAGCGACCCATCCGACCCCCACCATTTCTAACCTCCGCGCTATCTTTAGGAAGGCAATGGGCCATGCCGGCTACAATGCTCATGTAAAGGTTCGCGTCCCAATTCGATTTGCTACAACCGTGCTGTTTAGAACGGACAAAGAGACGTTCAGATGTTGTCTTTGCGCGATTTCACCAAAAACATGGTGGTTTGTCACTTCTTCCTTTAATCCAAGATTGGATGCTAACCCTGCCCAACTCTTAGGCCATTTCTTTTGACACAACTTCTGGCCGCAAGCCAAATCCTGTCTCTCCAAGCAAAGAGCGCCTCGAGGCTCCGCGTCCACCCCCAAGTTCTAACCCTCACGGCGGCCTGCATCTGGCTCGTAAACGGACTACACGGTCGCCCTGAGGATTGCCGTGCGGCACAGGAGCTCATGAATGCTGCTCTGCCAATAGCTGATTCATATGGAGATGGAATCCAGACAATTGCTTACCGCAAATCATTGCCGCAGCAACGCATCATTCGGCGATGTGACCGGGAATTTGGGGACAAAGATTTAGAAGAGGTGAGGGATTCTGAAGAGGAGGAAGAGGACGATGACAGCCTCGTCTTCTTCAGGCGCCTCACAATTCAAGAAGGCACGCCGCGCTTCTGCCACGGGGGTCCAACTTTGTGCGATAGCGCTAATGTATTCTGGTTTTCGACCGCTCTCTCCCAAATCAAAGAAAAATTTGCGGACAGGCTTTTGGTCGGTCGAGGCGGAGTCCCGCAGAATGCAACAAATAGATTTGACCGGGGTCAAGGGTCAAATCAGCCACAAACGCTGTTCAATGTTGGTGCACCCGGCCAGCAAATCCCCCTTCCCAGGTTTAATGGCGAATGGGATATCGAAGGCGTTGAAACAGCACCTGCGTTAATTTCTCTGAACACTTTCCTTTCGAACGTGTACCGTGACATGATGATTGATTTGATTTGCAAATCTCCCAATCCTCGCGGGAGGGCAAGGGACTCATATATCAAAATCACCGCGACACAGGGGCCAATCACGGATAACTTGTATCAAACAGTTGTTCTATTCGACATCTTTACAGACGTAGCTTACAAGGCGGTAAGGGTTGAGCAATGGGAGCAGGCATTCAACTGGCTATTTCCAAAACCCAGCCACGTAATTGGCCGAAGAGTCCAAACTTATCCCAACGCAACTTATTACAAGCAATGGCTTGCCTTTGTCAATAATCCTACCATCAACGCTGACCTAGTTTCCGAGGCTCGCAACGCCATCTGGGAGCGTGTAAAGACATGGAACTGGATTCCTGACGCCCAACAAGACAAAATGTGGCCCACGTCGCTGAAGAACGTGAAGGGTTATGTTCGCCTACCTGACTTGAAGTCATACGACTCTTCGCTGGCCGCTGCACCCAGAATCCTTGTAAAGCGTGGTGTTGAGTATGAATTCTACCCCGAGGAAGATGAGATGTTAGTATTGTAACAAATTTTAGTGTATTAGATAAAATGAGCGGTCTCCGGATGAAAAATGCATAGTTTTTGGCCACCACACAAAGGCCGTCAGTTTCTTTAAGTTTCCCTACGTCACAAATGTGATAAGGGAATTTTCATACTTTGACGCCATGTGACCACGTGACACACATGACACGTGATGTAGCACGTGACCGGACCGGCCTTTCACATGACAGAAGTGACTCTCCACATGGTGGCATTATGCGTCGCGTTTCCGGATTGAGGAACAATGGGAGCATCGCAGACGTATGCAATTACTTAAGTTTAACTTAGTCCTAAATGAATGCAAACAACTCCTTACCTCTTACCACTATGAACCCCGCAGTTAATGAAGATTTGCTCGTAATTCGAACCTTCCGCCCATTCCACGACGAAAACAAAGGAAATGAAGAAAAAAGAGAAGCGGTGAGGGAGGCGAATCGGGTGGCTGCGTATTAGGTTCGGAAGACCCTTGAGAGGCAAGGGGAAGAACTGCTCAACCTCGGGGTCCGAAAACTCGTGTTCGCATGCATTCTATTAATTTTTTATGCTATTGATACGACTATAGGTTCTATAGGACTGTAAATCATTCAAACCATGATAGGCACGCTACATTTAGAGGCCTGGACGCGAAAAATCAGGAAATTATCACCCTCCATGTCGAAGAAGATGAGACCAAAAATCAAGATTTTTATCCTCAATATCCACGGGTTAGATGGGCGGACGTTTGGGTGGAGTTCACTCTGTAGTGCGCCGATACGACGGAGACTTTTTTTTGGTATCTTGCTCCATTTTTTCGATTATGTAGGGACCGTTGCACGATGTAGAAAAATTTGTACTATATTGTACTTTTATTGTAAAATACTCAGACTTCCATTGTTTCACAGAACACGTCTCAACACGTCGGAGACTTAGAGCTTCCCATCAATAATATCACGTGCGAAAAAATTTGATTCTGACGAACTACATAAAAATTGTCCTCTCCACGCTCACCCTGCGCCATTCTCATGCCTCCGCAGCACGCTGTACATGTTATTCCCACAAACGTGGTCAAGCCTGCTGAGCAACGATCCTGGTGCGCTCGCAAGGTAATATCTCCCGACAAGTACCCGTCATTGTGATTCTAAAATGCGGTATCAAAGGCTACTTAGGTGAACCCACGTGGCTTGGCGTATGCGGCGTCGGTCAGTCGGGTCGCAGTGTTCCCCTTGCGCATCTCCCAACGTTTATTTTTTCGTTCTCCCAGGACAAATTGCATCGGAATGGTGGGCATGGGAAATTCTCGCGCTCCTCACCGCATTGTACGCGAATTCCTGTCTGTCTCGATCCATTGTGTGACTCTCTTTTCCAGCTTGGGCCCCGTCGCAATCGCCTCGCAGTCGATCCTCCTCACGCTCGGCTCCACGACCTACCAAGTCAGGTTTGCCGTCGCATGTGCGGCAGGTGTACGGTGCGCAGTACTACCCCCCGGCCTGTGAGTTCTTAAAGATTCTGATCCTTTATTTCCAGCGTCGGACACCACCTCGGCGCGATGGATCTTCTCCGAGCTTGCAGCGCAGCCCAAGCATCGCTCGTCTTGGGCCTGATGGTCTCAATCTCACTCGGGTCAGACAATGTCCTCTCCACGCTCACCCTGCGCCATTTTCATGCCTCCGCAGCACGCTGTACATGTTATTCCAACAAACGTGGGCCAGCCTGCTGAGCAACGATCCTTGTGAGCCCTCAAGAAACATGACATCAAAATTAACTACTGAAATCCGTCCAGATGTTATCTCCAACGTCGCATCTATAATCCCGATTATTGTGCTCTTCCAAATCGTCGAAGGCAACTCGTGCGTGACAGCTGGGCTGCTGAGGGCCACGAGCAGACAAGTGAGTGGGATTCATGCGTTGTGACATGACGCGCAGCTGATCTCTGTTGTTATAGGACACCAGCGCACTGCTGAAGATCAGGTAAGGATGCCCCCTCTGGCAGGACACTGACTGATTGTCTCCCCCTCCAGTGCCTTCTACCTCCGTGGTACGTCTCCCAGAAGCCACCCCGGCACGCATGAGCTGACGATCCCCACCAGGTCTCCCATTCAGCGCCTACCTAATGTTTGTGCAGGACTGGCGGCTTCCCGGGCTGTGGACCGGCTTCACGCTTGCGCTCGTGTGCTGCTCGGGGCTCGGGACGGCGCTGTGCATCTGGACAGACTGGCCCGGAGAGGTTGCGAAGGTTCAGGACCGGTATCGTGCAGGGAAAAACGCATCGGATAAGCTCCACGCCCGTACAGACGAGGAAATGAATCTTACTCAGTAGGAGCAGGAGTACGGTTTCTTCTAGTACGCTAACGATCATGTACACTTAATATTCTGCTGAAGGACTTGACAGCACGCTTTCTTGATAGATATAAAGAGCTCACTTCTGGAATTTTCCTCATTGTAGAATTATTACTCTAACGATATATACCTTGATCAACTTGCACTTGTATTTGAAGTGAATGGCTTCCTAATTCGGCACGCGTACGCAGAGCCTGAGCGCCGATACAATGGAGAAGACACACGTGAATGAATAGTTGGAGGCAAGTCCATGCGGGATTTATCTCGGACGCTAAAACCTCGTGTAGTTTGATTCATGTTCTGGCTGGACCTACGCAATTGATCTTGTTCGGTTGGAAACGACTTGAGAGCCGACTTATGAGGCGCGTGTCGGCCGACAAGATGTGAAAACAAGAGCGTCGATTCTCTTTCTATGTTAACAAGAGGAAATGGACAAGAAATTGTAAATTCACCATACGTAGCACAAGTGTGAATGGGGGGGTTAGAGTATGGATTAATACACAGGAACAGAAGAGGATTTGTGAAAAAGACAAGGGTGTGCATGTGAATGGAATTGTACAAAAGACGTATAGGCGGCGTCTAAGCGGAACTGCCAACCTCTGTTTGTGGGGAATGAGTGGAAGGAGAAGGGAATGGGGCACAGAACGGGGCGTACGTTCAACCATGACATTGATGGTGCCTGTAAAGCGAGCGGGTCAGAGAGGGAAAGGGAAGCGTACGCAAAGGGTGGCGAACCATTATCTTCCATGTCAAGACTGGTGGGAGTATCGTCCTCACTTATCCGAGAGCCATAAGGATATGGATAGGACGAGGGCTGGGAGACAGGGAAGACGGGGGTTGCAAGCTGGGGGAGCTGTTGGGGGTACATGATCTGCTATGGGGTCAACAGGCCCGAGGCTATGGGAGACAACGGGCGAGTGCTGTTGGAGGCGCAAAGGGTGATGACTTCCTGAGTGAGCTGCTGGAGTTTTCTTTCCATCTCTGCGTGCTGTTGGGTGTACTTGGCCTCCGCGCAGATGCGCTCGGCGTCCTGTGCATTGCGGGTGGAGGCGACTATGCGCAGGAGCTCCTGGATGCCATGGATGCTGGCTGGATTTGGCTGGGGTGGGGCAGGCGGCGGGGGCGGCGGTTCCTAAGTAACCCTAAGTTCAGAGACGGCGAGCTCGAGTTTGCTGCGGTGTGGGACAGAGTGCAGAGGCTGCTGGGGCAGGCTGTGGTCGTACGCGTTGTGGAATAAAGATTTGACTGAAAAATGGTCGATGGACTCTGGAAAAGTTGCTGAGCCTGAGAATGTGCGCAAAAATGCAGTTGCAGCCATCAGCACTCACATTGCGAGTGCTACCCACCATTCAACTTGGAAGTTTCTTGATGAGCACCATCCAAATATGTGTTTGAGACAGCAGCCATGCTTATGCTGGCGTGGAGAGTGGTGAGGTCATGCATCATGCGCTCATTCTGGTCATGTTTGTTAGCATGGATGGCCTGTGCATGCTTGCAGAGATTGTCAAGGTGTGAGAGCTGCTTGGAGGAGAGAAAGGGCCGTTTGCTGGTGTGTTTCCTGGTGACGATGAGCATGGGCAGAGGGTGCAACAAGGGACATACCAGATGTGGCGGACAAAGTGCTAAAAAGAGCACGTGATACTTGCCATAGCCAAAGGCATGGGATAGTACTGCTTGGGTGCCTGCGTCTGCTCAGTGATGCTGGCGGGCATCAAGGTGAAGTGAAAAAGAATGAAAATCAACTTGTGAGGCTGGAGAGTACCTAAAATTTCCTTTGTCCCAATGGCGTTCGCAGGGGGAAGATGCAGAACAATGCTGGCCTTGGGATATAGCAGAAGAAGACAAAGAAAGCCTTGAAATAGAATTTTTCTCATAGCAGCATAATTAGTACACGTGATGTCCCGTGATTCCTGCACTACAGCAACGTTGACTAATTTGCACGTGACTCGACTAGTTATCTAGAGAGACGACACTCACAAATTGCGCGCCGTAAGAGAGGACAGCGCAAAGGCTACGCTACAATCGTGATATAAGTTCAAGCGATGGTGTGAGTTGTGGAACAAGTAATCTGAAAAGTGGATGAGGTGGGAAAATGAGTGATAAACAATCAATTAAACCTCGAGAGAAACAACACAGAAAGCATGACGTGGGGTAAGTTACAAAAAAGTCCGGTCCACAGCGAAAAATATTGAGACAATAGCAGCGTTATAACTAGGGGCGTTTCATTCTAATTCTATAAGGACAATTAAGTATTTGAGTCGTAGGATTAAACAGCACAGAAAGCATGACGTGGGGTAAGTTACAAAAAAGTCTGGTCCACAGCGAAAAATATTGAGACAATAGCAGCATTATAACTAGGGGTGTTTCATTCTAATTCTATAAGGATGATTAAGTATTTGAGTCGTAGGATTGACTGAGTGAGCGTACCTCTAAGTTGCAATTCACCCTTGGGAAGCAAGTCGAATTCACGAAGCCGAATATACGCGTAGACAACCATGACAAGATTAGACACATACGGGTAGTTTGGAAATGGGCCACGCATCAATAGCCACTGCTTGTAATTTGCAAGATCAGCGAGGCCGTGAGAGTCAATGCAGAGATAATCAGTAACGTGAGAAAAGAGATCATCGCATCGCCAGACTATATATGCGATTTCACGCCAAAAGTCTTTATGCCAATAGTTGGTGCAGTCCATGCCAACGTTCTGGTCGTGTTTGAAGAGTGCCAAAGGATGGGGGCACCAGCATGAATAACAGGCGCGCATTCGGTGTTCGGCGATCAATCCTCTTCAGAATTCTAAGTCATAGTGACTAGCTCCTGTTTTAACAGGTATTGAGCATTCGATGAGCTCAGAATGAGAATCGATGTTGGGAACTTGAAGGAGCATATGCGCTACGCAAGTGTTTTCCAAGACTGTAACTTGATGTACCATATACTTGAGAAATTCATTGTAATTGGAGTGTTCACCCAGGATCGCAAGTGAAATTGCTGGAGGGATGAAACCAAAGCTGGTCGGCGTGAGCAAAGGGTGGTGGGACTCGCAAGTAGACAATGACAGATTTAATATGCCACTGCTTGCGTTTGAAAAATCTTGCTGGAAGGGAACGGAAGTAATAAAGGACGATTGCATATATTCAGAATGTTCATTGTGTATCGGAAGTTGATCAAGATAAATCGGGGCATTTGCTGATGGCAGAGGGTCCAGAGGGGCATCGAGTTTCTTGAGAGAGTTAAAGAAAAGAGCGTAGATCAAGGTTAAAGATCTTACCTTGTAATGATCTGACTCAAAATGCATATATAAACCACAAACTTCGTCCCAAAAATTGCAATGAGGCACAGGGCAGGAGAACATGAAATCAGATGGATCCATGTAGAGGATGAATACACGTCCTTTGGTTTTATAAATATTTGATTGTAGAAAGGTTTAAGGGCTTTACGCACCCATAACGTTGAACGCAATCATACTTCTGTCATTGTGAACCGGAATGTGGTTGTATAAGCGCCTTGGATTATCGAACAGTTGAGAGCAAACCGGGCAGATAGCGCTAGAAGAAAAATCCATGAGGGGTCATCAATGAGTGAATAAGATCGCACTATATCTTATCATCAGAGGCTATTAAGGTGGGTGTTACGTGGCAAGATTGTAATGCTGACTAAGCTCTTGTTTTGGGCTAGGTGCACATATTTGCTTACACATCAAAACTTTTCCATATAGGGGATTATAGCTTGATTGTGTTTATAATTTGGTCTTAGGGTTCGAAAAAAATAAATACCCATTACCAAGATTTTTAAGCCCGGTGAGGCCTAGGTAGTAGCCAGGATGGCAACGCTGCCTGTACTGTGCAAAGGCTGATGAAGCGTCAAACTCCCCACACTTCTAAAAAATCTATAGCAAAACTTGTGGGACTTAAGTACAAGGCTAATGTTAGCAAAATTTTAAAAATTAGCCTTTGCAACTTGCAGTGCCCAGCATTTCCAGGCAGAACTAGAAGGTGAAGTCAGTGGACTCTGGATGATAATGTATAGGTGTGCACTCGGTGCTCACATTATGAGTACCACCGTATCAAAACAAAATAGGGGGTTGAAAGGCAAATAATAAATCAATAGAAGTATCAGATCATAAATATTAGTAACTTGCTGTGATGAAACACTGCTGGCCCTGAAAAGTATTGCCATTGGAAAAAGTGCAAAAAAAACATGTTATACCACTTCTATGTTGTTTTCCCCCAGGAAACATATCAACATTTCCCCACCAAAATAGTTAGAAAAATTTGCACCTTTTTCCCAATGAAAAATACTTTTTACCATCCTTTTTTGAGAAATAGTGCCTTTTTTCTCCATGTCCGCAGCAGAATTGGTACACGTGATGCCCCATGATTCCTTCACTACAGCATCGGTGACTAATCAATCAATGCATGTGACCCACATGACTCTACCACTTGATTGAGCTAGGGTGTTTTTTCTAGTGCCTTTTTTCTCCATTTCCGCAGCATAATTAGTACACGTGATGTCCCGTGATTTCTGCACTACAGCATTGTTGACTAATCAATCAATGCACGTGACCCACGTGATGGGCTTGCAAGAAGTTTGAGAGGATCTCACTGGGAAGGTAATAAACGAGGATGGTGCTGTATTCAATAGCGCATGCCAATTGCATTCATAGTCCATGCTTTAAACTTCAATATTTAGACATCCGTTGACTTAACCACCTGAAAAATAGTCTGGAAAAGTTGCTGAGCCTGAGAATATGTATAAGTGCGCAAAATTGCAGTTGCAGCCGTTGGCACTCAGATTGCGATTGCCACCCACCCGCCTCAATGTATTAAAACGATTCGATAAAAATCCCCATTTGCCAACCTCCTTTCCCTTCTCAGCTAGATCTGCAGCTCTGATCCAAAACTCTCCATGCCTAAGCCGATTCCTCTGAAAAAACACCATACAAGCATGCGCAGCCCCAGGCGCTAGTTTGTGGGAGAGAAAAAAGTGGGCACTCACAATTTGAGTACCACTCCGCAACTTCGATCACTCAGAGAAAAAGCACTCAACATACGTGTCACAAAGGTGCTACGCATGAATAAAGAGAGGTCAGGTGCAGTCAGTGCCAAGAGTCCCGGGCTCGAGTCTCCGTTAGCACGTCTTGCAGCCTGGAGCAGTAGTAGATTTAATATAAAGAAATGAAAATTTTACAAGCTGTTGAGGTCTTGTGAAATTGATTGTGCAAGCAAACCGTGACTACTGTTTGTCTTTGTTTCTAATTACGCAAGCATGTTGCTACCTGCAAAAAGAGAGTACCACTGATAAAGATGTAGAGCTTCTGTCAAAATTTCATGGACTGTACGGGATATAGCAGCCAAAAAGACCCTGAGTTACTTCTTACAACTAAGCTAACCATGCAATTTTGAGCTCAGAAATTAAGGAAGAAAATTGCATCACATCGGACCCCGGAGAAACTGAAGAACTGTCACTTCTCCGCCATTATCTCTAAATTTTCCGAGACAACTGGTGAGATTTTGATAGTGACGGATAGCCCTAGTATAGGCCTTGAGGCTACAACACGCAAAACTTCAATTACTGCAAGGAAGAGCTGAGGAGAAAGGGAACATGTTGTAAACAGAGTGATCGACTGAAAAACAATCTACAGACGCAAGTACTGCTTATGGGGCTTAACAAATTGGTGTGCAGGGAACCTGGGAGGTTTTGCTACAATGTTCATTGAGCTAGCTAAGTGATACAATCAACGAACAAAGAGAAATCTAGGGAACCGGGAGAAGTGACAGTTTTAGGTAAAAAGGTGTGACATTTTGTGACGCGTGATGGCACTTTATGTAAAGTGCCATGCGTCTATAACTAGGACAGTCATCCTAGAGCATAAGTGTGCTGTGCAGGGCCTGGCTTGACTTGAAACCTGTGACTTGGGTCTAAGTGCAATGGCTGTCCTCCACAAACTTGAGGCCAAGTGGTGATAGCCGTCCTGTTGTGCAGGGCCTGGCTCGACCTGAAACCTGCAACTTGGCCTAAGCACAACAGCCGTTCTTGACAAACTTAAGGCCAGGTGATCTAAAGCAGCCGCTGTAGACATCTTCAATTGGAATGACATTCTAGGACAGCTATCCTAGAGCGTGAGTGTGGGCAATGTGGTGCAAGGCCTGTTTGCCTTGAAACCTGCAACTTGGGCCTAAGCACAATGGCTGTCCTCAATGAACTTGGGGCAGGTAGTCTAAAGCGGCCGCTGTAGACATCTTCAATTGAGATGACGTTTGAGGGCAGCCATCCTAGAGCGTAAGTGTGGATAATGTTGTGCAGGGCATGTTCAACTCAAAACCTGTGACTTGGGGCCTAAGCACAATGGCCATCCTTGACAAAAGTGAGGCCAGACAGTCTAAAGCGGCCACAGAAGTTGTCTTGGATTAGGACAACGCTCTAGAACATTGTGAGTGTGCATGGCCTGGTCTGATTTGAGACCTGCGACTAAGCATGATGGCCATCCTTGACAAAATTGAGGCTAGATGGTCTAAAGCGGCCACTGTAGACGTCTTCAAATGGGATGATTGTCAAGATGGCTGTCCAAGATCATGGTGGGGGGTTGTGACTGCATAGTTTTTAGCCATAAAATCTGAAAAACAAACAATGACAAAACCTCTTATAATCACTGGAAGACTATAAGAATAAGAATCAAATATGTAAGAACTTGGGTCAGGTCATCATCACTCATGAGTTGTGACATCACATGGACCAGTGGTGGCGGTGAAGCTAGCTGCACAACAACTTCAGGCTCTCTCAAGCTTTGAGAGGCTTCAATGGAGTAGGTGACCAGGTACCTCCTGAGTCAAAGCCAGGAAGTCTAAAACAGCCGTTCTAGATATCCTCAAAGTTACAGGGGTGCATCTCTGATGTTCTAAAGTTACAAAGTTCACCTGTAGTAAAGTTGTTCAATGTTTGCCTTGGGAAAAAAATCAATGCTATATTGAGCTATTGTATGTACAATAAACTAAATAAGTTTGGGTATGGGCAGAAAACGTATATTGTATCAAGATGCTTTTCATTGTATTGTACAGCAGCATCTACAAACACAAGTACATTGAGATAAATGTCTTCCCAGAGGTAAATACAAACATACCATTGGTTACAAATATTAAGAAAGAGAACTGATTGAGAGTTTGAGTTTGCTTGACACTGCTGATTGAGAACTCAGAGGATAGCTAGTTGAGAGCACAAACCAATTGACCTGGTTGGCATGACATTGACGCCAACATCTGCACTGACATCAACATGAAATTTGTTGCAAATATGACCCTCTTTCTTGAGACTCATGCAAGTGCTCAATCTAAAACTCAGGAGCTCATCCAAGCATGCCTTGACATCCAGAATACCATTCAATGCTAGCCCTTTTACAAGGTTCATCTTAGCTTTGATCCTAGTGTCAATTTGATTGTTTGATGTTTCCATGGTTGTGTCAAGGTGCACTGAAAACCTATCAGATAAACTCAGATGTAAATAAAACATCAAGGTGAACCGTCTTCAAATGAAAAAGTCATGGTTAGATAGAATTGAGAACTCATAGAGAAAGAAAAAACTTGAACATGTTATAATCATTGTTCATGAGAGACATTCAACTTGATCAGCCATCAACCAACCCTTCACAACCTAGGCTGGTCATGTAGAAAGACTGTCATATAATATTTAAGATGTATACATGGTTGACTACCTGCTAAACAACCAATCCCCACACCAGCCTTTTGCCCTTCTTCAACAATGGCTGGGCACCAACACAGCCCTACTGTAAGGGCAACCTCTGGAGGCTATGGCTCAGTCACACAGCTGGCAGAGGGAAATCCAAAGTATATATAGGTAATACAACCGTAACTACTCACTTGGCAGAGGGAAATCCAAAGAGAACAAGTCTAGGGATTCCTTATGCCAGGAGTAACGCTTCCAAGGCTCCAGAAGCATGGGAAGAAACTGTATAGCATGACAAAAGCCACAATAAAATTTATAATCTAAAAAAGGAAAATCTCCGAAAATAATCAAAACTCGGAAATTGCCATTGCCAGAGGTCATGCACATGTCTCATGTGACTTGCTTAGTAATTTGGAGGCTAGCCTTGAGATGACTAAGCCTCTGGAAGTGTTGGCTACACTTGTTTGAATGATAACTAAAGAACCAGAGCACTTCAAGGGCTGAGAATAGTACTAATAGATAGTGTTGAAAGAATAGAAACAGTAAAGTAAAAGAGTGACAGCAGAAATAAGGAAATAAATAGAGGAAGAATGAAGGAATAAGGAGTGAAAAAAGGGAGAAGTGAGGAGTCCCCTGACACCTACCACAAGACATGAACAAGAAGCTGTGTCTTAGAGAGAGAAAGAGCAAGTGTGGACTTCTCATTTTCACGACACATTAGTGGGAGCTTGGCACATTTGGAAGTTTTCAGTACTGCATCCTCCAAACTGAGGCAAAACACATTACAATAAGCTAATATATCATTTATATTCTCCTTTTGTGTATAAGCTATATATAAACATGCATTTAGTAAACTAAATAAAAGGATTTCAGGTCAGAGACAACAACAGACAGATGGGTGTCTGGACGTCTAGAAAGAGCTGTTCTAGACATCCATCTGTCCTTGAACGCAATGGAGGGAAGGAGCAGGAGTGGTGCATTAATATCATTGTGGGATAGCTTGTTAGAAGAAAGGACATAAGACAGCAGAGAACGCTGCATAGACTGTAGACTCAATCAATAGATCAACTGTGAGATTTTGTCAAAGACAACAGAATAACCCTAGGCAACACGGTGGAGAACGTAGAGAGTCACGTTCCTACAAAGCACTTCCCAACACGACTGAGTTCCAGATATCTTGAAGATGTTCTGGGGCTGCTGTTCTAGAGCATGATGGACAAGAGTCACATCGAAGATGAGTCTGCTGAGAACTTGCCAACACAGACTGAGTTTCTCAGTGGGTGCCAAATGTATGTCTAGAGCAGCCAATCTAGACATAGTTGATTTGAAAGACCATTCTAGGACTGCTGTCCTAGAGCGTGGTGGTAGAACATAGACTCTTTTAAGGAAAGTTGCCTATGAGCCAGGTAATTCCTAACTGGGAAGTTCCCAGCACATGACATGTTGCGTCATTCAAACCAAGTTCATGAGCTTATGCCTGCAACAAGGACACCCTGCAGCTGCTGAGTGGGCTCTTTTTCACACATGGAATGAAAATTTTCCACACTCAAGTACGTTGTTGATGCATGAATTTGTGGGTATACGCCTGCAACAAGATGTACGTCTAGAGCAGCCAATCTAGACGTAGTTAATCTGAAAGACTGTTCTAGGACTACTGTCCTAAAGTGTGGTGGAGAGTGAACGTAGAAGTAGAGGTGCAGTACTTCAAGGCCAAAGTTGCCTATGAGTGAGCAGATTGTGAAGTTCCCAGGACATGAGACGTCACATCATCCAAACCAAGTTCATGAGCTTATGTCAGGTTCAGCTAACCACGGGGGCTCAGTCCACTGGGCAAGACCCTTACAGAAAAATGCAATAGCTCTGATGTACAATTCCAGGACCTATGAGGGCTCTGGGAATAAAACACTATGCTCCAGAACGAGCGCAAGCATTTAAAGAATCTTCGGGGCAAACCACAAGACAAGGGACAAGGAGCAAGTGCATGGGGTTCCAGATAAGTCTGGAGGGCGAGGTCAATTTAAAGGAAGCAGAGCAGGGAAGGCTACGGGCTCTACAATTCAAGCCGAGCAGGCGAGGCAAGATTAGATAGAGTGGGACCAGGGCTTTAAAGAGACACAGATAAACAAGTCCAGAGTGTTGCTAGAAACAAGGCTGGGACTGGAGAAGAGTCAAAATCAATAATGGGGGAAGAGAACACAAGTCAGGGTTAAACCGAGAGATAGTCGAGAGAGAGAGAGAGGAAGAGAGAAGTATGAGGTGAGAGATTCGAGACGAGTACAAAACACAAAAAGAGACGAAGTTAGAAATGGGCACGATATGAGATAGGGTCACAAAACACAAGCAGACTAGATTGGGAGAAACAAAACAAAATACGGGGCAACAATGCAAGCAATCCAAGTAGTTTGGGTAGGTAGGCAGGTGGATAGGTAATATCAAGACTACCGACTAAGTTCCCATCCTACCAGTTGAGTACTCCTACGGCTATGTCCCGGGCCAACCCCTCAATCTCTGGATCTGGGTGCAGCTCCGGGACTCTATACGAGTTGGCGAGTGTTGGTTCCAATCAAGTAGAGTGGCATATCAATGGCAATCCGGTGGCAGCAGCGTCAGGGGCTTCTGGGGTCGGTGATGTGTGAGGGGGATGACGTGATGGCCAGGTGATGCGCGTGATGACATGATTGCCAAAGGGGGCTGGCAATGTCCGGTAGAAGTTAGTGATGTCTGGAGGGTTTGCGTGACTTCTTAGGAGCGCTCAGTGATGGCCGAGGTGATTGACGGTGGCATTAGTGATGGGCATGGGAGTGAGATCACTGGCAGAGTTGGTCCGGAGTTGTGGGGCCAGTGGAATAGTTGTTCTCTAGGACCTCCGGGGATGGCAGCAATGTTTGGAGCTAGCTGCAGGATTAGTGGGTCATGACAGCTTACGCCTGCAACAAGAACACCCTGCAGCTGCTAAGTGGGTCCTTTCTCAAGACTTCTACAACAGAAAGTGAGATCTAATCAACAAGGATATGTCATTGACAGATGAACTTGTGGAAGGCTGAGTATAACACTTATCAGTCATGACTAATGAAGAAAATGGGCCATTTATTATTATCAGATGTATATATGGTGTACTACTTATTTAATTGTCATTTTCTACTAAGCTTTTTGCCTTTTCTTGAAGATCTCTGCTTGTCTCCTCTGTCAAGTACTAAAGCAGACTTTGAGGAGAAATGAACACTCTCGAGGCGGCTGCCACGTCTTTCAGCAATGGAAGGTCAAGAGGAGCTTGGCTTTGGTGACTTGGAGGGGTTGTCTGCTGTAACAGTAGACACATACCAAGTAACAATAGGCTGGACATTGGCACAGTGGGACTTTTGTTTGAATGGATTCTCTTTGCACTTTTTGGGCATAGAGACTGGTATCAAATTAATATGTGTTTACAATTACTTGAGTGAGACTATGAGTACCTGGCTTGTTCGTGGAAAAAATGAGTGGAGTAGGCAGATTCCTTGGAGCTGTGCCATGGGACAGAATAAGTAACAAAGAGAAATCCTAACATTGTATTAAACAAACCTGGGGACGGAGAAGGCTCACAGGAAATACCTCCACCAAATTTATGTGAGGATGTAAGACCTGACCAACACATTTGCTGAGTGCTTCTCAGTGATGGTGAAGATTCTTGAGAAACCATGCTGACTGACTTCCCAGTTGCCTTTTTCATTCTTATGGATGGGGAAGGACTAGGAGAGACCATTTTAATTGACTCTGGAGATGTCGTTGAACCTAGTTGAAGAGGCATGTGTTCCGTGAATTTTGTTGCACCGCCCTTTGTTTGAGTTGTCTGGGTTGTCATTGCTTCCGTCATGATGGTTCCCTGCCAAGAACGCTTTGCAGGGGGTTGTTCCTCTAACCCAGTGAAAGATGGGGAACTGGGATAGAGAGGAGCAAGATCTATCAATCCACCGGCTAATAACTCATGTTAACCAAGAGACAACCAAGAGACAAAACTTGTGCAAGTTACTCACTTTTATTGACATCATTGCCTGGAGTTGATGTCTGGCTAAGTGTAATACTCTCGCCATGAGCATTTTTCATAGACATTAAATGTCCTGCAAATTGTGTTGCACTTTGCAATGAGGAGAGACAAAATAATGTACTATACATGCTTGAAACATCAGAATAAGCATTGTCTCTAGGCTCAGAGGTAAGTGCAGAGCCATCAGATAGAGCACCTGCTCCAGTGTCCAAGGGTGGTAACTCGATGTCTTCTTGAATGGGTTGAGCATCTTTGAACTTTTTTGCCTTGCTTTCTTTTTTTATCCCAACTCTTTTTATCTTTATCTTCACCGTTGCAGTGGATAACCTTTGTTGTTAGATTTCTATGCAATGCTGTCACAAGGTTTTGGTATGTGATCAAAGTGAGCAGGTTGGAGGGTTACCTGCAGCCACATCCTTGTTGATGAATGCAAACATATCCTCTTTGTTTCAGGCCAGGTTGAACATCAGTATATCTGCCAAGTCTTCCGCGTGCAGGTAAATGACCTTGACTGTTTTCTTTTGAGGCTGCCTCCATGCTCTACCTATGATCTGCCTCTTGTTTCAAACAGACCATGGTTGATCCTGTGTCATAAATCAGAAGTTGTGATACTGAGGACAATGTGGCACAAACAAAGATGATCACGATGTCCACCTTTGCAAGATTGACTCTAGCTGAGCCAACGGTTGAGAAGATGAGGGTACAAACTGCGTTGTCATTGGCGTGGAATTTCTGGATCAATCTATCATGCAATGACACTCTAATTGTGCCATTAATGGCAACACTGTCTATGCTATAAAGCTTCAGCACTTAAGAACAGATAAGATTGGTTTTATGTTCAGAGTTCACAACAACTCACATTTTGCATAAGGCTGGCCATAGATGAGAAGTTTGCAAAGATAATCATGTGACAATTCCAGAGAATCTTCTTGTCAGCGACAGGCATGCAAGGAGGGAAAATTGGTGATCCATTCTCAAAATGCATGTCCAGTGCATCATCTGCCAACAGGTAGTAATGGCAAATTTGGCCAAGGATATCTAACTTTGTCTCTTTTTGTTCTAACCATTTGTCTAGCATCTTGAAAACCAGATACAGGCCATCGGAGTTGGCTTTGAGATATCCAACAACAAGGCGGTACTTCATATAAAATTTCTGTATAGTCAACATGTTGGGAAACATCAATGAGAATTTCATGAAAACTCATCCTTGTCATGATCTTGTAAGCCCTTGTGTCACCAGTGTTGAGCCTGAAGGTGAGGTATATGTGAAACATCTTATAGAAGAAGCTGGAAACAGAATGGACATACATCTCTGAGATGTATTCATTGCAACTCTTCAGTGCTTTCCTTTCTTTATCCACAAGCTTCAACATGCCAACAACGACGTAATCAGGGAGATCAATGAGAACTTTCCTAGCCCAGTCTTGGATCTTGGATGTACATTGGATGAAGTTATCAGCTGCGTACTTCTGCAGACATTTGACTGTGGCCAAACTCTCTGCAAGGGCAGCTTCTCCATTGTCATCTGATTTCTTTGCTCACCAATAGGCTGCAGAATCTTCTTTTTCTTGCTGAAATAATTCTTCTGTGAAGAAATGAAGAAGGCCTGCGAAGTGCAACATAGACACAACGTCCTGGAGGACATCTTGAAAAAGAAGGAGTAATGGTATCATCCCTAAGTTGACTGACCTTTTATGCCATATGAAGTAGTGTAGCAGTCATAGGAATACACACAATACTATGCTCAAGGACCTTTAGTATTGCCGAATGCTGTTGTCCTGTATTTCTTACTACATGAGCTTTGTCAACAATGGTGATGAGGAATTTGTGGCCCATTAAAGTGTTCTTCAAAATGCCTTGCTTGAGAGGTCTAGGAATGTCCCATGGGCACTTTTCTTTTTTGAACAGGCCAAAGTTGGCATTGAATTCCCTAAAAACAGTCTGGATTGCAAGGGTAGACTAAGCAAATGAACAATTGCATAACTGAGAGGACAACTCATGGCATGGCTGGCTATGATAATACAATGATGGGGGGCATGTTTTGAACTGTGGAATGGTTCATCCTGGGCCCAAAAAGCTAGACCGCTCAAGGAGTCATCATATATATATGTCAAAAGAGAACAGGTGAAGAAGAGTCTTGATTTCATTGAGTCATACTAGCACAAGCGTCCCGGAGCAAAGAATAAGAAACGGACGCAGTTCAATTGTGTCACTATCATAGAGATAAGGTTTATTAACTGTTGATAAACATGTAGCTACTTTGTATCACATGAAATTGTATTGTACCTAGAATCAGTGGCATCAGTTTGTTTGTCATCTGAGCCATGATAGCAAGATTGAAGAACGCCAGAAGAGCAATTGCTTGGGCTGTTTTACCAAGCCCAACTTCATCTCCAATGAGGACTCCAGGGCATTGAGTCTTAGGTTTGTGGCTCCAAAGCTTTTGTACAATGGCGTGAACACCAGCAAGCTGGTGCCAATGGAGCCGCATTGGCAACAACTGAATCTTGGCGAGAAATGCCTGGCAATTGTCTCAGGCATTGAGGCCTAAATGATGCAAAATGTTATGGAAGGTTGGGGGAATACCTTGGATGAAGCCAAGTTCACATACTAAGATGTCAGGAGGGGTTGACCTCTTGGACTCCATACCAAAATCATCTCCGTCATTGAAGACTTTGTTGAGTTGTCTCTGTGAAGGAGCAGATTCTTCAACAGGTTTGTCATCATCAACATTGAGCTCAAAATAATCTGAGTAGACATTCAGAATGTCTGCAACCTTGGCCTCTATAGCCAATCCTTTAAGAAGCTTTTCTGAGATGCATTGAAGAGCTGGGCAAAGTGGGTTAAACCAGATAGATCAAATAGAGTAGTAGGGAACACAGTTCACATGCGAGGGGAAGATGTTTCTTCACACACCCACTAAGGCCATCCATGATTGCCTGGAGTTGCATGAGCATCTCATCAGCCTCTTTAAGACCATCCCTGGTCCCAAAGATTGCCTCAGAGTCCTTCCAGGTGGCAAAGGCATGAATGACTCTGGTCACACTGGCCTTTGTTGGAGATGTCTTTTCAAGATCTGTTTATAATGATGAGACACTTATAAGGTGAAAGACAATGGCTCACCTTTGAAAGCAGCCACGGCTTTATCTTGTAGAGCAGTACAACAATTTTTGAGTATATGTACTTTGGGTTGTATGCTATCCCAAGTTAGTTGGGAAAATGCAATAAGAGCTGCACGCATTGTGCTCGTAAGGGCTTCTGTCCCTGGAATAAATGCATCATCGCCAAAGAGGGATTTGGCAAGGGTGTTGACAATAGTAGGAACATGGTGAGTTGAGTTGGGCCAAATTTTTTGGATTGATACCTTGCTGTTGAGAGTGTTTTTGTGCTTTAAGATGACTATTGGGTGGCAATTGTGATGTTCAAACTCCTGGACAATAGCATTGTGAATGCCCCAGTCATTGAGACCTTTGCTTGCAAACTTATTCCAGACCAAACGGCCAAGGTGACGCAGAGGAATAAAGATATTTTCAGTGCTGATAGCAAAGTGGATTTTCTCGTTCTCTGTCGGAAGAGAGTTGTAAGTCTTGAGGAAGGAGCACACACTATTTGCTTTGTTGCAAGTTCAGCCACCAGGAAGTAGAGTGTTGTTGTTGGGGAAGAAACCATAGTATATACCAGTTTTTTCTTGCCATGTTGGCCACTTTCACATTTCTCTGGGAGGGTTAATAGCATAGTAGAGCCAAATGAGAATGCTTGCGGGCTTATGGCTTGGCATGGAAGCAGATCAAAGGACAAAAACAAAGAAGGGAAGTCCTGTGAAGCAATACTTAGTGTAGGAATGAAGTGGGTACTTTGTCAGATGAGTTATCACAAGGATTCAAAAAGACCAGGGTGGACCAAAGTTATAGCGAGCCAACCTGAACAAGCCGGTTGGGTAGCATATGGCTCATACCCTAAATGCAGCCTCATTAACAGAGATCACACTTATCATCATTGTCAAGTAAACACAGATGTGCATTTTGATTTGATATACAAATTAACATGGTATATGGACAATGAATGCCAAACAAAGTATCTGCTGTAGCCAGATTCCCTGATGAGACAAGCCATGTATGCAGGCTTTAAACATGATTCCTTAAGGAGGCAAGGTTTGCAACATGCCTGTGCTGCAAACTAGCCTTGTGGGAGGCAGCAGAGTATGCAACACTCATACGAGGAGAATGTAGTTGTCCAGGAAGACTCATAGAAAAGTCTCAGCAAATAAGGCAAAGTCATAACATCTAAGATTATATAAATGTTGGTGCATAGATTGTCAGCTGCAATAAGCAAAGTATCCAGAATGGTCAGTACTGCATACCCACAGCGGTCTAAAACGCAAAATATGGATGGAGGTAGAATATGCAGCACATCTGTGCTGCATACTCTCACAAGAGAACAGTAATTGTACAACATTTGTCATTGTCTCTTGTATTTGGGCAACCTGGATGTGTGGATGCACCACAGCAGTGGTGCATCCAGATGGGCTTGTGAGTGTATGCAGCACACCCATGCAGCATACGCTCATGAGGAAAACAATAGTTTGTGAGGAGAATGGTAGTCGTCCAGGATGACCTATGGAGAAGCATCAGTCAACTAATTGCACATGGGAACTTGATTGCATGTGAAGGACCTATTGCATGTGAAGAACTGACATCACATGTAAGATGGAAATGTATCACAGGGCTTCATTGACTTGTTGAGTGCATCATGTGATATTTTTTCATTGAATCAACCACAAGCAAAGTATGCAGTATGTCCATGTTGCATACCCTCAGCAGCCTGGAACCCAAAATCTGAATACAGGTAGAGGATAACGGGTAGTTGTCCAGGACAATCTTCTGGTGAGATATAAGTATGTGTGGATCACTAACCAACCTGATTGCATGTGAAGAACTGATTTATCAAGATCGCAGGCACTCCGTCATTTAGGCAACCTGGATGCATGGATGAACTATGACAGTGGTTCATTTAGATGGGAGCTTGTTTATTCAGAAAAACTAATGAGGGATCACACAGATGCTAGACGGTAATGTCCAACATCCATACAGTAGGGATTTCAAGGGTATACCATGGTGGTGGTGCATCCAGATGGGACTTTACTTTGTAAACTATAGTGAGGCACGACACAGATGTTAAACGGTGAGGTACAGCATTTATCCAGTAGGGATGTCAAACGGTATTGTTCAGCATCTCTCCCATCTAGAACAAGCTATTTCAACCTGGTTCATTTGTCCAAGTCTTACAGGTTTCTGCTTCACTAGAACTCCTATCCTCCTGTATGGTTTTGACATGCAATCAGTGCTGAGTATCTGCCTAAACAATGAGCCATTGGATGTAGTTGCTTGTTTGGTTCTACTACCAACTGGTATTATTTGCATGTACCTCTACCCTAGTCCTAATACATTGAATTTCTCTCCTTGACCTAACCTTGCATGTTCTTTGATGGGTGAATTGTACAATTGTCACCATCCATTCAACTTCAGTCTCTTAGAATTTCTCAATTGCACTACCAACTTGTTTACTCACCAGGATTTCAGATTTGCCAATTTTGTCCTCATTGGCGAGTTTGAAGAGGATGGTGAGCTGTGCCAGGCCATTATAGACCCGCTCCAGAATATTATAAATACTCGCAAAGAAGATCTTGCTATCTTGTGTAACTATGATTCCATGCTAGAAATTGCTTTTAACATATTAGTTGACTGTGATATCCAGGTCTATCCTGTGCCTCATCCTTGTTATGCTCTTAAGTCAGGTCTCCATTTGACATATTCTATAGTTCATGAAGGGGTATGTCACTTATACAACCAGTGGTTTTTTGTTAACACAGTCATTAGCAATTGCACTCCGTTCAGTTTCATAAGATACTCAATTTTGAGCTGGGTACCTTTGGACATTGCAGACATCTCAATATCTTTTTCCCTGCTCTCTGGAATCCCGAACATGCCAGGAAGAAGGCACCTTATCAATTGATGCTTGAAGAACGCTCATTGTGGTACAATCATGGTTTCCGCCCTGCCTTGTGCAATTTGATTGGTCAGGCATTTGCATCCGAGCTTCCAGCGATGGTTGAGATAGAAGAAATCCGTGCTCATAAATACAAGGGTGGATATTCTCTTGGGACTGAGATAATTACTAGTAAGGCAGTACCAGACCTTGCCCAATACATCCATGACACAATCAACAACTCTAATGCCCCTGATTGGTTGGAGAGTTTCTTTGTACTCCATACTATCCATGGAATCAAACAATCTACCTTTCACTCAGTCAGAGACTATGATCCTACAGCAGCTCTCTACGATTTGATGCGCAACTACTACCTTAATCAAAGGATCTGGGTTAAAGAACAGTGGTTTATTGATGTTGGCATCAAAATTAGTAGCAGGGATGAGTCATGCCTTCAATGGATTATATCAAACCATCACAAGATTGAAGTATATGCAGGTCTATACTACTGACAAGGCTATCTTGTATAACCCAAACGCAGACATTTTGGCAAGTTCCTCACCGTTGGTGAGGTGTTAACACATCAACACCCTGTTCCAACCATCAACAGCATACATACAATTTATGAAGGTGGTGTGCACAATAACACTTCCAAGGCACAGATAGAAGTCCATCTGCCTCTTGCACATGCTGATGAGGTGATGGTATGATTTGATACAGATCGTCTTCAATGTTGTCTGTGTTCCTTTCAGCGAGAGGTCTGGTGGTAAGATTCTCAACAAGGAGCCGTCACAGCTTGCTAATGTCTTTCACCAGTGGGTTTTGTATCATACAACTACAAGCTATTAGCCAAATTCTTGCATTCTAGTCAGGAGGTCAGCCAGAGTTTTGCGTCCTTCCTGAGGCCTTGAGTCTGACTGCAGCGTGTGTCTGGCTCCTTAATAGGTTGCATGCTCATCCAGAAGATGGCCCTGCAGCTAGGCAGCTAATGAACGCTGCATTACCAGTAGGAGACTCCAAAGATTACAATCACAATTCTGATAACAAGAATATGCTGCTTTCCACATACTGGCAATCTTCTCTCCCTACAACAGGTTGGCATTTGAATGATAACGACAATTACACAGTGGAAAATAATGACCCTCCTGAACCACATGAAGAGGAAGAGGAGGAAGCTGAGGGAGGGGGGCTTACCACAGAAGGAAGAGGAAGAGAAGAAAGAGGAGGAAGAGGAGGAAGGAAGAGGTGTGTAGCAAATCCCCCTTTCAATCGGACGGGGCATGCCCATTGTTGCCAATGGAGTCATCTTTTTCAGGCAATTGATGTTCACAGATGTCTCCTACTTACAATGCAGCAGTCGCGTTCTTGACAGAGGCATGTTCTGTTACTTTTTTGGAAAGACCATTGAGGAAATCAAAAATACAATTGTGAAACCGGCAATTGTAGATAAAGAGCTGCTTCAGGGAAAGCAAATGACAACTAACAAGCGGAAGCTATCTGAATACCTCGTTCTGGAAGAGGAGGCATCTCCTTGTCTTTTTGATAGCTTTGGAGGGTCTAGTAAGAGGAAAATTCCAACCTGAATTCTTGATGACGCTTCAGACATAGAGGATCTTGACAACAACAAGCCTTCCATGACTACTAACAAGCATATCTCCATCATTCAGTCCCAGTTTCTTATGGATGTTCCAGCCAAGTCCCCTCCCAAAGGGCTACTTGCTTTTCTTACATTAAATTGGATAAAGAGAAACGTTGCAAAGGCAAGGAAGATATGTTCAAGATGCTTGATCTTTCACTTGTGTTCCAAGCGGTGGCATATAGAAATGCGACTGTAGAAGATTGTGTCAGGTTCCGCTGACCCGGGGGCTCAGCAATTCTGGGCGAGGCCTTACCAAGTGTACTCGGACAGCTACAGACATGCTGGGACTTGGAGAGGACTGGAGGAAGGCGCCGGGATGAGGTGACGTGCGCCGGGAGCGTGGGGAGATCAGACAAAGTGTCCCGGGGTTGGCGCGAGCAAGGGGCGAGCGCCAGATGAGAGGGTTCTACTGGGGAAGTTTGGGTTAAACGGCGTGATGAGTGGCGTGCCGGCGGCAAACTATCCGGGGAAATCAAGGGGCTGATAGGCGAATAGGCAATTTAGAGTTTGACAGGTGCGGGACTGAGCTCAGAGGAGCGGAGAATGCGGACCGGAGAAGATAAGAGATCGGAATATGAGAAGGGAAGGGAAAGAGAAACTCGAGGCAGAGACGAGGACGAAGGAAAGAGACAGATGAGCAAAGGAGATGGAATTAAGAGAGTAGATAGAGACAATGGACAGATACAAGACGAGAGAGTAGAGACAAATACGGACTATAGAAATGGAGACGAGCACGAGACGATAGAGTGGAGACAAGTACGAGGTGAAGTTACGAGGCCGGAGCGATACGAGAGGAAAACCAGAGAGTATGGGCAATATCAAGACTACCGTACTTAGTGCTACGGGGGGGCTTATATACTGACTACGCGACGAGGCAGGTCCGGGGTCCCGGTCCTGGGTCTGGGGGCTGCTCCGGGGCTCTGGTGGTGTCCCGGAGCACCTAGGAGGACAAAGGAAAACCGCGGGTGTCAGATGGGAGTGGCGCCGTTGCTTTGGGAGTCGCAGTGGCGCCGCACGAGGGAGGACGTGGCGCGACGAGAGGACGCGATGAGGCATGATGTGGGAGTTGGTGTGGAACGAAGCATGATGTGTGGGTTGATGCGCAGGGCGATGCATGATGCGCGGCGTGATGCGTGGCATGAAGCGATCATGCATGATGCATTGAATGATGCGTGATGCGTCGGATGTTGTGTGGGTCGCCGTGCTGTTGCACCGGGAATCCCCGGGGGTCGTTGGTAGTGTCCGTGGGGTGCCCAGGGGGGACGTCAGGGTCGACCGGGGTATGACGTGATGACCGTGTTGGGTGTTCGTGGAGTTCGTCCCGAGTCGAGGTGAGTCGAGGTCGTGCGAGGGGTGTTTGCCGGGGTGTGTGGTGTGGTCCCGGGCCCGGGGCTCAGGCCCGGGGGTGGGTCGTGACAGATTGGGAAAGAGCATTCAAGTGGTTTTTCCCCAAGCCTGGCATGAAAATTCCATCAAATGTTCAAGGATATCCCATCTGTATCTACTGTAAAAAGTGGATTAAGTGGGTCAACAACAAGCACAACAATCCAATGCTTGTGAGGAAGGTTAGGTCAACTCTTTGGTCTTGCATCAGAGAGTTAGAGTGGATTCCTGACGCACAACAGGATAAGATGTGGCTGACTGCAGTGACAAGTGCATTTGTTTGGTGGCCAAAAAAATGGAATGAGAAGACTAGAAAGTCCAATCCAGCCCCATGTATACTTCTGAAGGTGACCAAAACTCCAAAATTCATGCTACCAGAGGAGGATTCTTATGATTAAACTTACAGTGGATTTAGAGTACTCAAAGTATGGTACAACATTCAAAGTTTCCATTGTTGCTTAGAAAGTTAATACTAAGTTTGTAAAGCCACTAAGTATAGCAGAAAGGGAGCCTCAACCAATCACCAGTCTTTTAACTCCAAGTAACATGTTCTAGGACAGCCATCCTAGAACGTGGTAGAGCAGATGGTGGAGGTAGTTTCTGAGGAATCGACTAATTTCCTATTAATTTGAGGTTCTGAGAAGGTGAGGGGGGTGAGTGGTAAAGACTTTGAGAATTGAGGAACGTAAAGAGAGTTGAAGATAAGGACAAAATTAATATGCCATTTTGCGGGAACAAAATGATACAATTTATTGAGTTCTAAAGAAGTTCTTAAGAATTAGTTTATCCTCTCAAAAGAGAGAGAGGGGCCAAATCTCAAGCTAACTACAAGGGATTAGTGAGTAGTGTAAAGTAATAGTAGAATGAATGGATTGAACAGGGACAGTGGGTAGGGAGATAAGAACGCATGACTGTAGGAATATCTAAGTGACGGCGCTGCAAGCACAGTGTGAGACAAATGAGGATGTAAAGTAAGGATTGTCAATGTGACAATGCAATGTGATAATGTCAAGGGTGGACGTGTTGCATAGAGCATAATCAAGAAAGAGTCAGGTCGCATGCTTAATTGGCTGTTGGCGATTGATGTTGCAAGACAAGGTTGATGGGTTTCTGCTGGTGGAAGATATTGGCGTTGGAATAAGTTAGCGTGTGGTTGCAGAAAAAGAATGCAATTCTTTTGAGTCCAAAAGCTTGAGTCAACCGCCCAAAAGAGGCTGAAACTCAAGCTAACTACAGGGGACTAGTTAAGGTAGCATGGAGTTTTAAAAAGTTTGTAGTGTGAAAAGAATTGGAACAGGGACAGTGGGTGGAGCACAAATGTGCGATGTAAGCATATCTAATCTGATCAACGTGGTAAGAATGGGAACTGTGAGCACAGTGTGAGATGACGGTGTTGAGCTCTGACACACTTGCAGGTATTTGAATGAACTGGTAACAAAGGAGTGAATAATGAAAGAAATGTGTCATATATGAGGAGAAGGAAATCTAGGCACCAATTAACCCCCACTTCACATTGCCCAATCTAATACTATCACAAACAAGGAGTTGCAAAATTTTGAAGCAAATCAATTATTGCAACACATTGGGCTCACCATTTTCTAATTGGACTTTGGGGATCAGTAGACTAGTATCTGGTCTAGACGCTTATAGAATTGTTTTTGTAGTAGAGTGTTGTGAAGCCTTCTTGGAAGGAAGCTGGATGTCCAGGTGCCAAAAACAGAGAGTTGCAAAATTTTTGTTATGATGTGTCACAATTGTTGGTCAAATCTCCAATTCAGCACTACATCCAAGCAAATGTCATCAGCAAACCACGTCGCAATGCAGTATATGCTTGTTCCATGATGTACTGAGTCTGTTCCCAGCAACTTGAGCTAAAGTATGAGCTTGAATTTAAAACCAAGAACAGTCTTGCTGAGAAATGCAAAAATTGCTCCAATGATCACACAATTGCAACACAACATCAACCCCCAATTTGAGCCAAACTATAAATCCAAAGAACATTAGAATCATTTGAATCATATTTAAAATGATCAGGTACAAAAATACGCCAATCTTTTAAAAAAAGCTACATAGGCAACTGCTTGTAGTTCTGCAACTCCCTGTTTGTGATAGTAGACCTCAATGAAAGGCTTTTGATTGTGACATCTAATCTAACACGCCTGTGAGCGCAGTGTGAGATGATGTCTGTAAGAGAATTATTTTACTTATGTGTGATGTTCCATACTTCAGAACTGCTTCTTTTGTTTTTCTTGTCCATATGACTATCATTATCTTCCACTGTTATTACAGATGCCTCAGCATTCCTGTTGTCATTGGGTTGTTTTCTTGCTGCCTTGGAACTCAAGAGCACTTTCAATTTATCCCTGTTAAGTTCCGACTTTGTCACTGTTTTCAGAAACACAGGCTCAATCTTGAGCTCATGCTCCTTCATGTCAAGATAGATGGAATGTCACAAATAATAACAGCTAGAAAATAAAACATACTGAGAACTGCAGTACAAATCAAATATCGCCCTTGTGTTAAGTTCTGACTTTGTCACTGTTTTCAGAAACACAGGCTCAATCTTGAGCCCATGCCCCTTTGTCAAGTCTTACTCATATCAAGATAGATGGAATGTCAGAAATAATAATAGCTAGAAAATAAAACATACCAAGAACTGCAGTACAAATTGAACGTTGCTCTTGTCGATGCCTAGACCAAATGCTGAAACTGGATCAGAGGGTTGAACAAACAGAAAAAAGTAGCTTGCCTATAGTAGTGCACACAACCTTGATAGTTCCATTCTGCCATGCAAGATGAAACTTAGAAGTATCATAATAAAATGCCGTTTTGATTATGTTCCCGCTGAAATTTTGTAACTCTCCTGCTATTAAATTGGCATCCTAACCAGAGGGTGTGCATTCATGAATGTAAAACATAAGCATTAAGATGTACTTTTTTACTCAAACAGTATACAATCCCATTGTGACCAACATGATGTTTGAGGATGTATGATGTCATTGCTTGTATGGCTTCAAAAAAGTTCATAAACCCTGTTTCCTTTGAAACAATGGAAGGTTGGAGATTCTTGCGGGATAAGAAGGCTGTAAATAACACTGTACCATGAGACACAACACAAATGACAAATTGAGATTACTTCAACCTCCATCTCAAGCCCTAATGTAAAGATGAAATTGCTTCCTCTGTGTAAGAAGGGCATACCTCCACCTGATATTTGCTAAGAACTCAGTCGCAATCTTCATACAGATTCTCAAGGGTGATCTTATCCTGGTTCATTAGTTTTTAATTCAAGGTGATCATGTGTCAATTGGCTTTTATTTCTGGATTGTTGGCAATCTGGTCGTCACTTTTGTCCTGCAGGTCTCCTCTCATTTGTCAGTCATCATTGAGTTCCATGTTGTCTTTGTGAGTGTCTTCTGGCACAGCCTCAGACTATCCATCTTGACACAGCCACTTGCCTGGCCCATCAGTTGATTTTGATGCTCAACACACAAGACAGGCGTATCAATATGTAGCAGCCAAATGTGCTGTAGACAAGTCCTAGAGCATGGTGGATCAGAACAAGACGTTCTAGAACAGCTGTCCTAGAGCATGGTGGAGCAGACAGTGGAGGTAGCAAGGGTTGACTGATTTTCCTAACTGAAGATATTCCTAGCACATGACCTGACACCATGGATTATGAAATCATAAGCATGTGATGAACTCCTTGTGACACAAGAGCTCAACTCATTGAAGTACAATGTAGTTGTTGTTGGCATAGTAGCATGGTGATGCTATACGTCTTGTTGAAGATTATACAGTCTGGTATAGCAGCACAGATGTGCTGTATACCTGTTATTATGTGAAAACATATGTGCGCATATTCATTGTTGTTGTCAACAATGTTTCCTCCAGTATCTGGGAGTACCGGAAGTCTTGATCCTTAGAGTTATTTAAACTCAAGACATACAGGTGATGACCTTTGGCCAGCGTATAGCAACACAGATGTGCTGCATATGAGTTGTTGCTATCGTCAATGCGGTGTCTTGTCAATGACCTTTGAACTGAGTATAGCAACACATCCATGCCGCATACACCTTATTGCGGTACAACAAGTAGCCTGCTGTTCAATATTTACTCTCAACCTTTACTTGCCATTCAATAACTTTCTATGACTTCAGATTTCTCAGTATCAATATGTAGCCAAGCCATTGCAAAAATATATTTTTGTTCAAACTGAACAAATGTCTGTAAGTTTCAAAAACAAGTCAATGCCTCTTTGCCAACATTTCTTTTCTTTCTGGGCCTCTTTTTTTGCCTCCTCTTCTGTCAATCTCATAAAAAAATCCTCCTTCTTTTTGCAGAAATGTTCTGCCCAACAAAAAAGTCTGCTGGCAGCATACTGTGTAAAGGAATACCAGGTCTCACCTTTTCCAATTGCAACGTTCCCATGAGCAATAACTGCAGATGGAATCAATATGGTTGACCTGGGTGGAAACTCAATGATTAGGCTCAAATCCCAAAGAATGATGTATCCTCCACGCTTCAAATCAAAGTGCTCCAGGGCTGTAATTGCGCACCAACCAAAAGGAAGGTTGGTGGCGTTGGTGTGAAGTAAGCAAACCATGGCAGGTCCAAAATTGTAGGTTGCAGAAGAAAAAATGCTGCCCACAAAGATCTGTTTGAGATCCTTGTTGTTGGAAAACACTAGGCCCAGGTGGTTTACATAATAGTTGTAGATGCAAGGGGCCCATGTTGCAAAGACAGCTGGAAGGGGTTGAGTATGAAGTAAGAAGACCCTAGAAGCTTACGTGATGCAAAGTGGGCAAGTCGTTTGAATGGCATACTGGAATTTAGCGTATTTAACACAGGCATGACTTGAGGAGCTTGGCAACAAATGCCAGGCATCTTCTGGCCACTACCGTGTGAGACTCCAAATAGGACAGAAAAAAACTTGCCCCATCCATGAAGTTTAGATGCACCTGGAGGGGCTAATAACCTATGATTAATCTCAAGCAGTTGTGCTGCTTCTTTGTGCACTTGAGGCCAGTTAGCAGCATCAGGATGGCCAGCAAGGTGAGCAATGATGTGCATGCACCGGTCAACAATGGATGTTGGTGTCCTGCAAGTCTTAATGTCTGACTTCTGGCATTTGTGAGTGAAAGAGATACACACCTTCCATCCCATTCACACACATCAAACTTGCTGAGAGAAACAATCTCTTTGAGCATGTAAGTCCTTTTTGAAAACAACTGACAAAGCCCAGTCAAGCCCAAAGAATCAGTGGAGGCATTCATGAAGTCAAAGTTGCTCTCAATGGCCTGGCGCCTGTAGCATTTGAAGTATTTCTCATGGATGGCAGAGCGCTTGTCATAAAACTCATGGGTAGCATTCAACTTGGCGTGATTGCATTTCTTTTTGCAATTCTCTTTGCTGTGCCTTTTGTTATAGTTCTTCTTATCCTTGGTTCTGTGAGCTGGCACTGCCTCAAAAAGCACAGATTCAGCCATGTGCTGAGTGGTGGCCTCCAACAAATAGAGAGGAGAAGGAAGGATAACCACCGGCAAAGGGGTAAGAGGGCCAGGGACAGGATAAGGACTGGTAGTGCTAGGCTCTGAAGAAGCAGGAAAGCTCATGGGTAAGTCACTGAAGAAGGATGATGGACTCCAGAACACATTGATGGATCACACAAGTGCCCTTTCCATGTCAAAATTGGTCAAGGCAGAAATTGGCATGCCAATCCAGGAGGAATAGACTGTTCTTGACCTGGTCTTCACAAAAGGTTATTAAACACCAGGCAGAGAAGGCAAGGAGATGTACTTGACAAAAATAGCTGAACTCCTTCATTCCTGTCTGAAAAAGAGGCCTAAGCAGCCATGATTTGCTAATCTTGTGTCATGGAGCACTCCATTCTGTATTCCCAGGCTTGAGTACACAGGTCATATTCATTGGATACAGGCAATGGAGAAATCAACCCACTATCCATGAAGATCTGTGAATTCTGCTAACATATCAGAGATGGATTCAAAGAGACAAAGCACAGGTTGTGGTGCATGCAATGCAGTATTCCCAGGCTTGAGTACACCCACGTTGTGACCAAGTAGCTGAATTCAATAAGATACAAGTCGTAGTACTGGGTGTTTCCGGGCTCAAATACACCCATGTTGTGACCAAGTAGCTGAATTCAATAGAACAAATTAAGCAGCAGGTTGTGGTGCATGCAATGCGGTGTTCCCAGGCTCGAGTACACCCATGTTGTGACCAAGTAACTAGCAGCAACAAAAGAAACAGAGCTCATGTTCTGCTTCAAAGTGTCAGGTTACAGGAGGAAACAACGAGGAATGTGTGTCAATTTTCTGTGACAGTTGTTGTGACCATGAAAAAAAAACAAAAGACAAATATACTGAAGATAGTTTTCTTGCTCTGTCTGTACATCAACAGGGCATGCATCATCCCCATGCTGCTAAGCCATGTCGACAACCCCAACATTGTATGCAGCACAGATGCACTGCTATACAGTGTACTATTCAATCATTTCACCTCAAAGTGGCTGTGTCTGACCCCAACTTGTTGATTGTCACTGATCTGATCTTTTGGGGTATGGGTTTGAATCCTCCTTCTTCCCTTTTCTTTTTGCAAGAACACATACAAGTTGAGGCTACATACTATCAACGCCAAATCAATAACAGCAGTAATACGTATGCAGCATGGATGTGCTGCTATGCCCAGTTCAAAGGTCATTGACGAGACATGTAGCATCACTACGTCGACAATGGCAACAACTTGTATGCAGCACGTCTGTGTTGCTATATGCTGTTCCAAGGTCGTCACCTGTATGCCTCGAGTTAGAAAATGCGAGGACCAAGACATCAGTACTCCCAGATACTGGAGGAAGCGTTGTCAACTACAACAATGGGTTTGCAGCACATATGTGTTGCTATACTAGGTTCTGAGGTCCTCACACAGTAAGTGTCCTTGATGACAGTAGTGAGAGGTATGCAGCACATCCGTGCTGCTATACCAGGCTGTATGATCCTTGACAAGGCATACAGCATCACTGTGCTGCTATGCCACAACAACTATGTTGTACTTCACTGAGTTGAGTGATTATGTCATGAGGAGCTCATCACATGATTACAATTTCATCATTGTCATGTTCTGGGAACTTCTCCAGTTAGGAAATTAGTCAATTCCTAGAAACTACCTCCACCGTCTGCTCCACGACGCTCTAGGACAGCTGTTCTAGAACATCTTCTTCTGCTCCACCACGCTTTAGGACAGCCATCCTAGAACGCCTTGTCCATTTTCTCCTCCATGGATGTCCATTTGGGAACTTGAGCGACTCTCCTCCACTGCACTCTAGATGCAGGACAAATGGAGGTCTAGAATGGCTGTACTAGACCTCCATATTTCCTGGACTATGCTCCCTTAGCACCCTTCTACAGACTGCAGGGATTACTAGCCTCATCCAGCTTGCTCTCATGGTCACTTGGCGCTACCTTGGTGACAGGGCTGTTCTGTGTACATTTATGATATTAGCTTTTGTAATCTCAAACAAAATCACCCTAAAAGCCACCAACTTGACACAATTCAACGCATTTTTGCAAATACCATAGGATTTATTGTACATCTTGTCACATATACTGTGTAATTGTATCAATTTACTCACACGTTGCATATATATGTTGGCATACAAACATGCACAAATGTGTGTCAAGTCATCAGTGTGCTGCTTGTTTGGATTATCTGTTTTTTGATTTTTCTGTGGCATTTTTAACATGTTGCACATATACGCTGGCACACAAACATGCACAAATTTTGATTTAAACTACATACCAATGTTCTCTGGCATGCATTCATTCTGTTTTATTGTAATAATCTCTTTTGACTGGAACTACAACCCCTAACCCAGAGCTTCTGCCCTACAACAAACCTGGTATGCTTCTTCCAATATTGGTTTGAGCTTCTTTGAGACCTCTCTTGCAAAGGCATGGTGATTTCCCTTTGCTAATTGTTGAATGACAAGAAACACACTATTGACTTGTTCCATCATATTGTCCAAAGCGTATTTCTTGATCTGTTCTTTCAACTCCTCCTAATCAAATGGTAGTTTGCTTGGCTGCTGCTGCTTGAGGTGGAGAGATTCAACCTGTTGCTTCAGCCACTCAATGACAATGACATCTTCCACTTTCCATTATTCTAGTTGCTCAATATAACCAGCAAGCCAAGTGGTAATGGTCAACAGTCTTCACATGCATCAAGATAGTTTTGACTTGCCTGCTGAATCGACTTTTGACAATCATCAAATTCTGCATTGAGATTTTCCATAGCTAGTCCATTCTCATGTATTGTGATCAGTACATCTGCCCTTTCAGTTGTCAACATTTCCAAGTGGGATCCAATTTACCACGACTCCTTCAACAAGTGTGCTTCCTTATCCTTAAGTCCAGATATTTTTTTTGCACCACAATCCGCACAAATTACAGCAGCTTTGAATGTGACATCTTCCCGGATTTCTTTACTGGCATATAAAACGTCCTCAATGAGATCTATGCTGTCATTGACTGACTGGACAAGTGCTTGTATTTGTTCCCAAACAAGTTCATTGGGGTGTTTTGGCCATTCAGTCACAGGCAGGAAGGCAGGAGAACTAGTTTTGGGAGCGAGTGAAGCACAATATAGAGTTTTGAGGTCCCTTATCCAATCTTGTAGTTGGATGGTATATTGGACTAGACTCTGTTCATTGGCTTTTGCTGACACTAAATCGGTGTGTGTGAAGAGCTCTGGCAGGTCTGCAAGGTGTCAAATGGTCACATGCAACTTGTTCTCCAGTTTCTTCACATTTTGACCATGAGCTAGGCACTTATCATTGATGATGTTTGGGGTTAGAGGTGTGGCTTGAGTGAATTGTGTGGATGACCATAGATGCTTCCAACGTTCAACTTTCTCCAGTGCACTGTCAAGATTGAATAGCTGCACTGCTTGTAGTATATATCTAAAGTTCTCTTATGTTTTGTGCAAAGGGCAGGAGAACATAAAGGCATACCTAATTGTGTTTGATGTAATTTGGCATTGATTCATATATGACTCAAGCGGTGGTGCAGAATTGGCAACTCCACTTGATACAGACTCAGAGAGATCATATGTTAAGCTTTGAAGAGGTGCCGCAACTCTTGATGATATTTCTGGTTGTGAAGTTGATGAAACCCCTACCCTACTGCTTTCATCATTCACTTTGTTTCCATCAATTGCATTGGTAACCCCATTCATAATTTGTGTTTCCTCCCCATGCATGACAGGTGTCTTGGTTTCCGCCAGTGATTAATTATTGTAAAGGTGATGTTTTAACCTGATTTTTATGAAATAATTAGAGACCAGCATGTGACTTGACTTTTATGTAATCAATCAACCCTCATTGAGACGTGTTCTGCACCCACATCAGGAAGACCACGTTGCTCCTTTTCTCTACATACCTCTCTTTTATGCCTACTACTCATTAGAATGCTCGACGTGTGTAGCAAGTTGATCTTCTTAATTTTACTGACTTCCTGTTGATAAGCCTCTTGCTGAGCTCAGCGCACCTGCGCTATTTTTAGCAACTTATATTTTGCAGCTAGCAGGGATTGAACTCAGGCTACAGGATGCGACGTGCAGGATCACGGGACTTAGCGACCACCTGACTCAGCAATCATCTGCCACTCACCTGACTCTAGCCTGGCCTCCTTTCAGGTCCCCAATCAGTGATATCTGATGTCAGATCACTTTAGCAACACTTAGCAATAGGCCCCTTGATGGTTTCGGATAATAGCGATGCTTACAGCTTATCCAATGCCTAGCGACTTATGCGAGACAGGCCCTCTTGATGGTTTCAGGCCTTAGCAATGGTTCTTGTGCATTTGGCCTCTTTTATTGCTGGAATATTGAGTTAACGCTTGCTGACTTGACAGATGCTGTTGCTTAGCGACTTTCACGTTCCATCATATTTGTCTCCATTTTTTTTGATTGATTAATTAGCAACTTTTTAGTTTAATTACCATGGCAACTTAGTGCCTATAAATACTGTACATATTTTGTCTTAGCCATCATTGAATCGTATGCCCCACAGTTCAGATCACATTTCAGCGCATTCTAAGTCCTCAGAGTCGCTAAGTGATACAGTCTTGCTGACTTCACCTCGCCAACTTAGTCTACTGACTTTTGCCTTATGGTGCCAAACAGGCACATTGTCACCAACGTTTACGTCGCTAAAGTCCTTGCCAACTTTTAGCACCCTAGCGCCTTGCAGGCTTTTGGCTTAGATTGCTAAGCAACCAGTTTATTCCTCTAAGTTCAAATCCCACTAAAAAGACTAGGCTTCTGGGACCCTGCCCAGGACTCTTTCAAACACTAGCAACTGCCCAATGCTACTCATTCGTGAGGCACTAAGTTTACTGTCTACCAGGACAGTGCTTAGCAACTTTTGGGCATCATCACCATTTCTCATTCTAACTGGAACAAGAACACCTAGCAGCTGCTAGGTGGACCCCTTGTCACATGTTGTCAATGGAAGGATTAATAGCGGCTGAGTAAAACGAGCATACCCAGCAGATGTTAGCTGGACCTGATGGGTTTGGAGATTGAATATAACAAGAACACCCAGCAGCTGCTAGGCAGACCTCTTCTTAGACATCTTCTGACAACTTAGCATCTCGACAACATTTCTCTCTAATAAGGACGCCCAGCAGCTGCTAGGCAGACCTCTTCTCAGACGTTTTCTGACAAGCATCTCCATGACATTTCTTGACAACATTTCTCTCTAATAAGGACACCCAGCAGCTGCTAGGCAGACCTCTTCTCAGATATTTTCTAACAAGCATCTCCATGACATTTCTCTCTAACAAGAACACCTGGCAGCTGCTAGGCAGACCACTTCTCAGACGTCTTCTCATAACTTCCCATCTACAACATTTCTCTCTAACAAGGATGCCTGGCAGCTGCTAGGCAGACCTCTTCTCAGACGTCTTCTGACAAGCATCTCCATGACATTTATCTCTAACAAGGATGCCCAGCAGCTGCTAGGCAGACCTCTTCTCAGACGTCTTCTGACAACTTTGCATCTCCTTGATATTTCTCTCTAAGGAGGATGCTTAGTAGCTGCTAGGCAGACCTCTTCTCAGACATTGTCAGCACTTAGCATTCTCAACAACATCTTTTCTCTCTAACCAGGATGCTCAGCAGCTGCTAGGCGGACTTATTCACCCTCACCATTGCTAGGTTTTGCTGACTGCGGGGGCTCAGTCTACTGGGCAAGACTCTTACAGAAAGATGCAATAGCTCCGGTGTACAATTCCAGGACCTATGAGGGCCCTGGAGGTAAAATGCTATGCTCTGGAACAGGCACGGGTGTTTAAAGGATCTCTGGGGCGAACCACAAGATAAGAGGCAAGTGCACAGAGGATTTTGGGTAATTCTGGAGGCAATGTCAATTAAGGGAAGTGAGGCGGGGAAGGTTACGGGCTCTACAATTTGAGCCAAGCAGGCGAGGCAAAATTAGATAGAGTTGGGCTGGGATTTAGAGAGATACAAAGAAATGAACCCGGAGTGTAGTTAGGAACAAGGCCGGGACTTGGGGAGAGTCGGAATCTGTAAGGAGAAAAGGAAACACAAGTCGGGACTAAACCAGAAAAGAGTCGCAAGAGAGAGAAAGAGAGAGAGTACAAGGCAAGAGATTCAAGACGAGTACAAGACACAAGACAAAACAGAGTTAAAAACAGGCACAATACAAGGCAGAGTCACAAAATACAAGCAAGAATAAATTCAAGAGCATGAAACAAAATACAAGGCAACAATACGGTGTGTGTTATGCAATATCAAGATTACTGACGAAGTCCTTATCCTACCACTTAAGTACTCTTGCAGGTATGTCCCAGGCCAACCCTTCAATCTCTGGGTCTGAGTGCAGTTCTAGGACTCTGTACGAGTTGGCAGGTGTTGGTTCCAATTGATTAGAGTGGCAGGTGTCAGTGGTGATCAGGTAGCAGTGTTGTCAGGGGCTTCTGGGGGCGGTGATGCATGAAGGGGGTGATATGATGGCCAGGTGATGCGCATGATGGCATGATTGCTGGAGGGGGCCGGCAATGTCCGGAAAGAGTTGGTGATGTCCAGAGGGTTTGCGTGACTTCTTGGGAATGCTTGGTGATGACTGGAGTGATTGACAGTGGCATTAGTGATGGTTGTGGGAGTGAAATCACTGGCAGAGATCAGTCCAGGGCTGTGGGGCTAGTGAGGGAGTGTTTTACAGGACCTCTGGGTAGCAGTAAGGTCTAGAGCTGGCTGTGGAGTTAGCAGATTGTGACAGCCATCCATGCTTGACATCTCCTGGTTATGTTATTTCTTGTCTTTTTACCTTCCAAGAGACCAGGGGCGAGGAGCGTGTTAGGGTGATGAAAGATTTACGTGTTTTCTGCATTGAGAGCATGCATCTGATAAGTAGTCCTTCTCTTAATTTTGCCTTAGGACTGTTCTTTTAATATTCAATAGACATTGCTGTTGCTAGCATGAGTGTTTGTCCTCTCTTTAATGCTGAGTTGTTGACAATGTTTATCAGCCTAATGGTCTCTACCATGGCTATATTGCAAGGAAGTTTTGTTCTCAAGGGGTTCTCAATCATCATGATCACATTATGCACTGTGATCTCAATAATTTTGCTAACCCTGGCTGTATCATACATCATAATCAACAACATCTTGGGTCCTTTGATCATGATTGTAAGTTTCAAGCTCTCAAGGCAAGACTATGTTTCTTACCCAAATAGATTTTGACAACCATGTTTTTTCTTGCGGTATCAGTGGCTATTCTGACAATCCTCGCCTTTTACGCTGGATGTATTGCAATTATGTCCATTGCCATTGGTAGCCACCCTGATGTTGTTGTGTACTTTATTGTTTCCATCATTTCTATAATTGTAATAATATTTCTTTTCTTTGGAATGTCTTCTTTACCATTCCTTTTCTTCTATTCAAGTACTTTTTTATCTTCTACCATTGTAAAATACTAATATACAATATTTCCATTTAAATGAATAAGTTTTGTACTGCTTGGAACCTATATGGGCCACGCATCTCCATTGGCACAATCTAATCTTCCAAAACAGTATACTCTTCCTCTTGCTCTCATGGTTGGCGTATTGGACTGTAACTGGCTTGCTGACAAATCTTGGATGTTGGCTAATTTCCATTTGGCAGTGTGTCAGCAGGATCTCTGAGTTCTTGAGAGGCAATTCAGAAATGATGAGCAGTCTTATATCCTTTTCACAGTCAAGTGCCTCAAAGATCAAGACATTGGTATTTCCAGATGCTGGAGGAAGTGTCGTCAACAACAACAAAGAGTAAGCAGCACATCTGTGTTGCTATACTAAGTTCTGAGGTCCTCACACAGTAAGTGTCCTTGATGACAGTAGTAATAAGTATGCAGCACATCCATGCTGCTATACCAGGCTGTATGATCCTCAACAAGGCATACAGCATTAACATGCTGCTACGCCACAACGGGTACATTGCTTGAGTGATTATGTCACAAAGAGCTCATCACATGACTACACATGATGTTGGGTCATGTGCTGGGAACTTCTCCAATTGTCCTAGAACATCTTGTCTACTTTTGCCTCCATCACGGACTCCATCTGGGAACTTGAGCCTACTCATCTTTAAAATGACTCTCCACGTTCTCTTCCACTGCACTCGAGATGCAGGACAAATGGATGTCTAGAATGGATGTTCTAAACCTCGATTTGTCTTGGACTATGCCTTTGCGTGGGTTACTAGCCTTATTGAGCTCACTGTCTGGTCACTTGGCACTACCTTGTTAATGGGGCTGTTCTGTGTACATTTATGGTTTCAGCTTTTGTAATCTTGAACAAAATCACCCAATCTGCTTTTTGGGTCTACTGCCTGGGGGTTGAAGGGTGATATGACTGCAGATGTTGCCATCAATGTCATGCCTACAGAGTCCATTGATAAGTGCTTATAACTTTGATTACTGATTTTTCTGATGTTTTTCATGCAGCGCTAACAGGAAAGCTGTCCTTTTCTTTACGTTCCAGCTCTTAACTTGTGGAGTCAAAGGTATGCTTCTACTTTTTACTGCTCCTCTGCTGCCGTTAAAAGTTATTCCACAGACGCTGGCGTACAATGTGCCTATGGACACCATCTTGACACAATTTTTGTAAATACCCTATGATTACTGTACATACCATCCCTATGCATAGTGTAAATTGTGTAATTGTATCAATTTTTTGGGAAAAAAAGGCAACGTTGAAAATTAGCCAAGTTTTAATTATGTTTTTTTTTTTGACTTAACAGACACTATTTTAGATACAATCTCAATCTCCTATGCAAACAATGGATCTCTACACCACATGTCATGCACATCCAGCATGTTGATGTCTGTATAATCATTCTTCAGATGTTGCACGTGCATGCTGGCAAGCAAACTTGCCCGTATGGGTTCCACCTCATTTAGCATGTTGTTTCTGTGAGTTCTCTATTTCTTTTATTCAAATAGAATTTTTATTGTCTGTCCATGCGTTGCACACATATGCTGGCATGCAAACATGCATGGATGAGTGCCACATCATCAAGTGTGTTACTCCTGTGAGTTCTCTTTCCTTTCTTTTTTTGGTGGCATTAGATGTTTTATTGCTTCTCAAGCATTGTATGCACACATTTGTGCCTGCAAAATGAAAATAGTACATTTTTTTAATCTATTTTATGCAAGTTGTTTCCTCCAGACTCCAGGGTATGCATATATGAGTATCTGAGTGCTCAAGCTTGCTGCAAAAAATGACTACAATGACATGAAAATGTGACTTTGTAATGTTAACTGGTTAAATATCAATATTCAACTTAGTTTATTTTACAATTTGCAGGTTTTGTGGGGCTTTGTCACATGCGCACACACTTTGAGACTGGAAATTAAATTGTTTTGTTTGATTTTTCAAAAGTTACTCAAGATTCAACTTTAGTGAATACTTAAAGTAGTTTTGTGGGATTCAAATGAAACTAAATAAAGACCCTGAAGTCAATACTTACCACTCGAATGCTCTTTCCCAATCTTCTACAGTTGCGTTCCTATATGCCACTGCTTGGAACACAAGTGAAAGGTCAAGCGTCTTGAACATATAATATCTTCCTTGCCTTTGTGACATTCCTCTTTGTCCAATTTAATGTAAGAAAAGCAAGATGAGATGTGCATCATCACTGCATTGACAACGGCAACAACTTGTATGCAGCACATCTGTGTTACTATACACTGGCCAAAGGTCATTACCTGTACATCTCGAGTTTAAATAACCCTAAGGGTTAAGACTTCCGGTACTCCCAGATACTGGAGGAAACATTGTTGACAACAACAATGAATATGTGCACATATGTTTTCACATAATAACAGGTATACAGCACATCTGTGCTGCTATACCAGACTGTATAATCCTCAACAAGACATATAGCATCACCGTGCTACTATGCCAACAACAACTACATTGTACTTCAATGAGTTGAGCTCTTGTGTCATAAGGAGTTCATCACATGCTTATGATTTCATAATCCATGGTGTCAGGTCATGTGCTGGGAATTTCTTCAGTTAGGAAAATCAGTCAACCCTTGCTACCTCCACTGTCTGCTCCACCATGCTCTATGACTTGTCTACAGCACATCTAGCTGCTACATATTGATACGCCTGTATTGCATGTCGAGCATCAAAATCAACTGATGAGCCAGGCAAGTGGCTGTGTCAAGATGGATAGTCTGAGGCTGTGCCAGAAGACACTCACAAAGACAACATGGAACTCAATGATGACCGACAAATAAGAGGAGACCTGCAGGACAAAAGTGACGACCAGATTGCCAACGATCCAGAAATAAAAGCCAATTGACACATGATCACCTTGAGTCAAAAACTAATGAACTAGGATAAGATCACCCTTGAGAATCTGTATGAAGAACACAACCAAGTTCTTAGCAAATATCAGGCAGAGGTGCGCTCTTATTACACAAAAGAAGCAATTTCATCTTAACATTAGGGCTCAAGATGGAGGTCAAAGAAACCAGTAGGTAATTTCAATTTGTCATTTGTGTTGTGTCTCATGGTACAGTGTTATTTACAGCCTCCCTATCCTGCAAGAATCTCCAACCTTCCATTGTTCTAAAGGAAACAGGGTTTATGAACTTTTTTGAAGCCATACAAGCAATGACATCATACATCCTCAAACATCATGTTGGTCACAATGGGATTGTATACTGTTTGAGTAAAAAGGTACATTTTAATGCTTATGCTTCACATTCATGAATGCACACTCTCTGGTTAGGATGCCAATTTAATAGCAGGAGGATTACAAAATTTCAGTGGAAACATCATCAAAATGGTGTTTTATCATGATACTTCCATGTTTCATCTTGCATGGCAGAATGGAACTATTAAGGTTGTGTGCACTACCATAGGCAAGCTTGACTTTTTTCTGTTTGTTCAACCCTTTGATTCAGTTTCAGCATTTGGTCTGGGCATTGACAAGGGCAACGTTCACTTTGTACTGCAGTTCATGGTATGTTTTATTTTCTAGCTGTTATTATCTCTGACATTCCATCTATTTTGACATGCACAGCAAGGTGCATGGGCTCAAGATTGAGCCTGTGTTTCTGAAAACAGTGAAAAAGTTGGAACTTAACATGGACAAATCGAAAGCACTCTTAAGCTCCAAGGCAGCAAGAAAACAACCCAACGACAACAGGGATGCTGAAGCATCTGTAATAACAGTGGAGGATGATGATAGTCATAGGGACAAGCAAAGCAATTGTCAAGTATGGGACATATGAGATGTTACAATCAATTGTGGCCACCACAAGTGGCATCTCTTCACACTATCACATCCCTTCACTGTCCATTATCTACATGCCATTGTTCACAAATTACTCTATATACTGCAAGCCGCTGCATGAACAACTCCATTGTCTCACACTGCACTTGCAGATCATAGATTAGACACCTACAATACATTGCGCATCATCATCATTTTAGATCCCCTCCCACCATCCCTATCTCACATACGTTTCATTCTACATTACATTTTACACACTCATACCCTACTCAGTCCCTTGTAGTGTTAGCTTGAGTTTCTGGCCCCCTCCTCCCTTTCTCAGGAGGGGGACCTGGCGCTCAAGCACTCTCTAGGACTCAAGAAATAAATTTCTTCTTGCAAGCACTTGGATATCTTTTCTAAGTCCAAAACTTCTCTTCTCTTTCCTTTACTATTCCTACCAATCCTTTTATTTCATCTCACTCAAACCAAATTCCAACCTCACTTGCGCACCATCAACAGCATCAAATTTTCACATTACATTGTTGTACGCAAAGCAATGAAAGTCATATATTCTCCCCTCATCTCAACAAGCATCCTCAGTTTATTGTACATGAACTGAGGGTGAGCCAAATCATAATTACAGATGTCAATACTATACTTACAAGTACTATAGATTGGATACCTACTGTATCTGTGTACATCTAGGTACTTTATTGTACATGAACTGAAGACTGGATACTTACTGTATCCATGTACATCTAGGTCGGACTTCAACATGAGAAGACTAAACAGACAATATTTCTATAATAATATCAAATTATTGAGTGTAACTGTTTGATTTTTCTGCTGAGCTGTGTTTAGTAGGGGCCTGCTTGTCTTCAAGGTGATTTGAACTTTGGAAATGAGTCGATGCACCATATCAATGTGTTCATCCAGCGTTCGGGGGTTACTCCTGCCCTCATTCACATTGTACTTCAACTGAGTGATTATGTCATGAGGAGCTCATCACATGATTACAATTTTATAATTGTTGGGTCATGTGAGAACGTTCCCAGTTAGGAAATTAGTTGCTTCTTAGAAACTACCTCCACCATGTGCTCCACAATGCATGTTGACAATGGGTTTTGGTGGGGAAGATGGGAGATGGAGTGGTGGAAGATGGAGTCTCCAACAACAGAGCTTTTGGCTCTGAAAGAAGCACCAAAAATACCACGTTGTAGCATACTCGTTGTTGCCTGGAGGTGAAGGGGTGGCGGGCTTGGGTTGTGTTTGAGGAGACCGAGGGCAAGGGTGGCTGAGGAGTTGAGAAGGATAATCAGCTTCTCTCATATTTAGTAAAGTTGACTTGAAAATAAGCCTTTCTCTGTTTGTGTGGACTCTGAAGGCAGGTTGAAGTTGAAGTATGCTGTTTCAAAATTTGAGTATTTTCAAGCAAACACAGAATGGGTAGCTATTTTTAGAAATCTTGATGCACTCACCACCAATCAGTGCATTGATCAGTGCCTGATGAGTGATGTGCTCACCAACACAATGTTACATTGGACTCTGCATGATTCCCCAACCATTAAACAAGTTGATGTGGAGCTGCAAAATGTATTTGTCAACAACTCACTGATGTGCCATCATCTTATCCATGTCCACAACTTTTGAATGAAGACACTTGGCAGCTGCTGGGTGGACCTCTTTCATACATTGTTGACAAATGAATTTGTGAAAAAACAATAACACCTGACAACTGCTGGGTGGACCTCTTCTTATACGTTGTCGACAGATGAATTTGTGGGAGGATGAGGACACCTGGCAGCTGCTGGGTGGACCTCTTCTCATACATTGTTGACAGTCAACCCCTCTGAGTTTGTGTGCTTTGACTTAATCTGCATCCTGCATCCTGTGTTCTGTCTCTGCACTCTGCACCCTATCTCTGCACCCTGCACCCTGCAACATATTTCCATCAAATAAGTCATGGACTAGCCCGCCACATTCCAGAACAGAGTACAACCAATTTAGACTTAGATTCAACTGCTATGTACAATTTCTAGCTACTCAATCAAATATTTTCATTTAATAACAACTTATCACTAATTTCTGCAAAAAAAATTGTTGAATTTAGCAACCAGCTTCCTTTTCATTGTGGCTAATGCTTGCTTCCACTGCATTCTTTGGCTGACTCCCATCCCTGATCTCTTCTAAACGTTCTTGACACCATGTTTCATTGTCAGCGGTCCAATACCCATGGTTGTATCCACTCTTGTTCCATGTCATAACCTTCAGAAACCATGATGCATCCTCCATTTGATGCTCAAAACCTAGTAAACATTCATCAATCATTTGATTTGTTAACTTGTTATGAAATGAAATATGTTTTACCCATATATACTTTATAGACTCCACATATGACATCCTCAGGAGTTGATTGTCAACAAGTTGGCAGCTGTTAAGCTGTAATATAGGCTTTGCATTCATTGAAGAGCCTCCCCAGACAATGCATTTGATGTTCATGAAGTCTTTCACCAATTTCCATATGAGTCCCCCTGCAGAAAGTGCGGCACATCCATAAGAACTAGCAAATAGTTCTTCTGTCTTCTGTTCATAGTGCCTGTAGTTCTCTGCTATAAATTTGTACCCTGTTACATAGACCAAGCAACAAAATATATTGCTCAGGCACAAGATGGGGTCTTGCTACTGGCTTGCCCATTGCAAAAGTAATCCCATGAGTGACAAAATATCAAACTATGTTTCCGATGGAATCAATATTTGCCCTGAAAAGTGCAAGGACAATTTGTGGTTGATATACCACAAGGAGGTAGAACTGATGCAACAACGGTTTTTGACGGACACCAATTATATGCAAGTCAGACCTCTTACAATGGTAGACAAAGTAATCGTTGTGCACAATTTGTTGCCTCAAACTTGGCGTGTAGTTCCAGAGCATGGACAAAAGCTTGAGAGACTCAGCATGTACAAAATGATACAGATCAACAATGCACTTTTTCATATCTTTGTTGAGTACTATGCTCTTCATCCCCATGCGCCAAAGGACTGTTGACTCGGAAACAGGATTTCCTGGCCCTATAGCACCTTCTGCAAAGAAGCCCCCAGTATATGGGACAGGAATTCTAAGGCCAAACATGTCCAGTAAGAATTGTCAAATGTCCATAAAAGCAAGAGATTTGTGAACTACAAATAGAACAGGAGACATGTTTGACATGGCATTGACAGTTTGTAAGTGCTTTTTCTGTGTTTTAATAGGGTCTTTCTTCTTTTTTTGTTTATGTCCCTGCTCCTCCTCTTCACTCTCACTGTTGTCAGTATCCATGCCATCATAATTGGCTGCGCCAACATCAAGAAGGTTCCTGTACTGCAGTACAATCTTGTTCTCAACTGGATGATCTGGCATACTCAGTCAACAAGGACCAGAGCTCTTTTGTTTCTCCTGCGGAGCAACATTGGGTAGTATTGGCCAAGGAAGTGCAGGCTTCCCTGAAATCTCATTGTCAAGGAGTAGACAAGAGGGAGTGATGAGGTGCCATTCTTTCTGGAGTGACACATAGAATTGTTCCTTAGGTAGATATGAATGCCAAATTTCCTTCCATTCATCTCAAGGAACAGCCCGTTGATAAGATCTGGGCTGGGCTCAGCGCAGCAAAGCTATAATTAGCGACTTTTGTTGATAGCAGTTTGGTGGCTCACTCAGGCAAACAGGCATGACGTGGACGACACAT
>QLOM01003504.1:0-20819 GCA_003313785.1 Termitomyces sp. MG148 | reverse complement strand
GAACTTAGAGTACTTTCGGACGGCCAAGAAGCTTAACCGCCGACAGGCTCGATGGTCCTTGTATCTAGCCAACTTTGACTTTTCATTGCACCACAAACCTGGGCAAAGCATGGGCAAGCCGGATGCACTTTCTAGGTGAGCTGATCATGGCTCAGGAGTTAGCGACAATGACAATATTGTACTCCTGAAGCCTGAGCTCTTTGCCATCCATGCTCTAGAGGGTGTAGTTGGCCAAGGAGAAGAAGTAGGCATCCTTCGAGACATCCGTCGAGGTAACCGGGAGGGCGCTCAAGAAGATCTGGTAGCCAAGGCTGCTCTGGCCTTGCATGCTCGAGAGAGAACTGGAGTAAAGTCAGTCCGCACTGATGAGTGGTCTTTGGAGAACGGTCTTCTCACTTTCCAGGAACGCATTTATGTTTCCAACCTACCTGACCTCCGGAGGCGGATTGTTGAGCAGTATCATGATTCTCGGATTGCAGGCCATCCCAGCAGATGGAAGACACTGGAGCTGGTCTCTCGGAATTACTGGTGGCCTCAGATGTCACGATACATTGGCTCTTACACCTCCACCTGTGATCTCTGTCTGCGAACTAAACCTCATCGTCAGCCTCCTATAGGGCAACTTCATCCCTTACCTATCCCAGCTGAGCATTGGAGTGTGGCCTCAGTAGACTTCATTGTCGAGTTACCAGATGCTCACGGATATGATGCAATCATGGTGGTAGTAGATCTCTGTGGCAAGCGGGCCCACTTCATCCCAACACACACCACCTGCTCTGCTATGGGCACCGCTAACCTGTATCGGAAGCATGTCTGGAAACTCCATGGATTGTCAGATGCCTATGTTTCAGACCGTGGACCTCAGTTTGTGGCAGAGTTTACCAGAGAACTGTATTGCCTCCTCCAGGTCAAACTCCACACCTCCACTGCCTACCATCCTCAGTCTGATGGCCAGACCAAGCGTGTCAACCAAGAGCTAGAACAGTATCTTCGGCTCTTCTGCAATGAACGACAGGATGACTGGGATGACCTATTACCAGAGGCAGAGTTCCAATACAACAATCGTGTACATGCTGCCACCCAGATGTCTCCTTTCCTTCTGGACACTAGTCGACACCCTTGGATGGGTTTTGAGCCTCAAGGACGACCTTCAGAGAATGAAGCTGTCAATGAGTTCCTAAATCGGATGAAGGCTGCCCAAGAGGAAGCCAAGGCAGCCTTAGCTAAGGCAAAGGACGACATGGCCTGCTATTATGATCGTGGACGAACTCCAGCCCCCAAGTACAAGCCTGGAGATCGAGTCTATCTGGATGCCTCTGACATTGCTACCACCCGACCTTCTCAGAAGCTCTCTCATCGCCGTCTAGGACCCTTCCCTATAGTAAGGCAGGTAGGCCCTCTAGCCTATCGACTCAAGCTGCCTAGTGGAATGAGCCGGCTCCATCCAGTCTTCAATGTGGTGAAGCTTTCTCTTGCACCAGATGACCCAATTCCAGGTCAACGCCCACAGCCGCCACCACCTCCAGTTCTTGTAGACAACAGAGAAGAGTATGAAGTGGAACAGATCCTAGACAGTCGACTCTTCCAAAACAAACTTCAGTTCAAGGTCAAGTGGAAGAGCTATGGAATTGAGGACATCTCTTGGGAACCACAAGAAAATGTCCATGCTCCTGCCTTAGTCCGGGAATTCTACCAGCAGCACTCTAATGCTCCCCGGGCAATTAGAGGCATCTACTCCCTTTCCAAGGTTGACCAGGCTGTCCAAAATTACTTCTACCCAGCACGTCGAAACGCCACACTCTAGAGGGGGGGTGATGTCAGGGGACTCCTCATTTCTCCCTTCTTCCACTCCTTATTCTTTCATTCTTCCTCTATTTATTTCCCTATTTTTGCTGTCACTCTTTTACTTTACTGCTTCTATTCCTTCAACACTATCTATTGGTACTATTCTCAGCCCTTGAGGTGCTCTAGTTCTTTAGTTATCATTCAAACAAGTGTAGCCACCGCTTCTAGAGGCTTAGTAAGCGTCCAGAGGCTTAGTCATCTCGAGGCTAGCCTCCAAATTACTAAGCAAGTCACATGAGACATGTGCATGACCTCTGGCAATGGCAATTTCCGAGTTTTTGATTATTTTCGGAGATTTTCCTTTTTTAGATTATAAATTTTATTGTGGCTTTTGTCATACTATACAGTTACTTCCCACGCTTCTGGAGCCTTGGAAGCGTCACTCCTGGCATAGGGAATCCCTAGACTTGTTCTCTTTGGATTTCCCTCTGCCAAGTGAGTAGTTATTGTTGTATTACCTATATATATTTTGGATTTCCCTCTGCCAGCTGTGTGACTGAGCCATAGCCTCCAGAGGTCGCCCTTACATCCCGCCCCAGACAATCTCATCCCTGGCCGACAAGCTCCTCCTTTGCCACCTCCTGTCCTCGCCAACAACAGAATAGAGTATGAAGTGGAGAAGATCCTGGACAGCCATCTATTCCAGTGCAAACTACAGTACAAGGTCAAGTGGAAGGGCTACAGTATCAAAGACAACTCCTGGGAACCTGCCAAAAATGTTCATGTGCCTGCCCTTGTCTAGGACTTCTACTGCAACCACCCCATGGTGCCCCAAGTCATCTGCAGCCTCTACCCCATCTCCTCGACCAACCGCACTATTCGCAAACTGTTCTACCTGATATGTCAAGACGCCGCACCCTAGAAGAGGGGTGATGTCAGGGGACTTCTATTTCTAGAACTTCCTTTTTTGGAACCCCAGAGTTCTCTGGAGATTTCTGGAGATCTCCAGGATGCTCCTGCACCTTCTAAGAAGTACTGTATAGTCATTCCCATGCCTCCGCCACCTGTGCTGATGCGCCGCACCATGGCAGAGGGATCCTTAGACTTGTTCTCTTCAGATTTCCCTCTGCCAGGTGATTAGTTGTATTTCCTGTTGTATTGTACTGTCTCTAATAAACTTTGGATTTCTCTCTGCCAGTTGTGTGACTCAGCCGCAACCTCCGGAGCCCTTACAATATTCAACTGTGTCTGCCAGAGGTATACTATCACCTCGAGCCTGTATCAAGCGTATGTGCTTAAGTACATACAATCCTAGCCTAGCATGTGTCGTATCTTTTGTAATAGAGGGATACCTCTTCTAGAGCATCATGCACTGAACTTGCAAGGTGGACTCAATTTGTCCACTTTTCTTGTCATTAGAAGTCTCATCTTCCCAATGCACTGCCAGAGTCCTTTGCTCAGGGATAGTAGTTTTCTGAAGCACGACATCCCTTTGCTGCCACTGTGTCATTGGAGTAGACTCAGTTGGAACTCTCCAACTGCCTGTCTCTGATCTCTGTGTCTTCCCCAGAAAGTACAACAAAGGTCTGTGACCTTCAGAAGGGCCTTGAACATTACTCTGGGCCTGAGGCATTCTCCCTGGTCTTCCTGGCTGTATATAGGGAGCATTGTCTCTCCCAGTATTCTGTTCTAGGGTCTCCTAGACTACTCCTGATCTTGCTGCACTGCTGGGCACAGCAGTTGGTTGCGCTTCACTCTAGAGAGCTCTGCCAGGCATTTCCTGAGGCTGTCAGGGGACTTCCTTTTCCGGCCATCCCGGAGATCTCCGGGACTTCCTTTTCGGGCCATCCCGGAGGTCTCCGGGACGCTCCCTTGCAGTCGTCGGACTTCTCCGAGATGTTGTACAGTCGTTCTCACGCCCCCGCCCCCGCACTGACGCGCCCCGCCGTGGCAGAGGAATCCTTAGACTTGTTCTCTTCGGATTTCCCTCTGCCAGGTGATTAGTTACTTCCCTGTAATATGTACTGTCTCTAATACACTTCGGATTTCCCTCTGCCAGTTGCGTGACTTAGCCGCAACCTCCGGAGGTCGCCCTTACAGAGGCTGCTAGAGGGGTTCCTCCATTGTAGCCTCAGTAGACTCTAACCCAGGCTGAACCAGATCAGCCAAGGCAGCTAGCAGATACACTAGTGATTGGTCAATGGTCTCACCATTGCACATTGGTTCAAGTTGTCGATTGGTATCTATCCAATCACGTTGCTCTACGCATGTGTTTTTCAGGTGTGTGTGTCAAGAAGTTGATGCACTGTTTGGTTGTTTTGCACAAGAATCTCTAGACTGATAGTCTAGAATCACAGTTGTTGCTTGTAGTAATAGAATTGAATCCAAAAGGTTCAAAAAAGTGAAACGTTGTCAATGAAGTTGCAAAGCCTTACAGTCACACAATAGAACCAGATCAATATGTGATTCTAGTACTACAATGTATGACAGTAAAATTGGCTGCCTTACCTAAGGCAGCCATACAAAAATATAGCATAAAATAAAATAAGATTAATTATATAATTATTATTTAATATATTATTGTCAAGGGGCTAATCTGTGGAACAGATGCCTTCATCAGGTCCTAGTGAAAATTGGTTTCACCTGTATCACGTCTGATCCATGCGTCTACGTCTATCTTAAGGACAATGTTTGCATTATCATCCCAATACATGTTGATGACATGACTCTCACTTCCAAATCCCACACAGCGATCCTCAAGGTGAAAGCTGCAAAAGTTCTTCAAACTATGCCACCTTGGACCTACAACTGGCCTTTTAGGCATTGTCGTCACTCACAATTGCACCCAGCATAAACTTTGGATTGACCAAAAGACTTATGCTACGGAGGTTCTCTCATGTTTTGATATGCTTAACAGCCAAGCAGCCACCACACCACTCGACCCTGGGGTCTGCCTCTCCAAAGCAGACTCACCACATACGCCTGAGGAAGCCAAGGAGATGCGCACAATGCCCTACATCCAAGCAACAGGGGCATTGCTGTATCTTGCGATGTGCACCCACCCCAACATTGCTTATGCAGTTGGCATGCTTTGCCGGTTCAATGCTGGACCAAAACATTGAAAAGCTGTGAAACATCTCATGAGGTATATTTGAAGTACACTTGACTACAAGATTGAATACTCCACAGAGGCAGCCCCCTCTTCCCCATCCCCTTTTGTTGCCTATGCCGATGCTGATCACGGCGGCAACATTGACACTGGCCACTCCACCACTGGCTTGATTCTCACTGTTGCCAGCGGCGCTGTCAGCTGAATGTGGAAGTTGCAAACCATTGTTGCGCTTTTGACCACCAAGGCAGAATTTGTCACCGCAAGTGAAATGGGCCGCGAGCTCTGCTGGCCGCAAAATTTCCTTGCCAACATTGGCATACCTCAATCAACTCCACTTGTTTTGAACCTTGACAACCAGTCAGCAATATTGGTCTCAAAGCAGCCTGAGCACATGGGACATCTCAAGCACCCCGACCGACACTGGTTCTGGCTCCGGCAAGCTGTTTACAACGGAAAGATTAGACCCACATACAGACATGGCCGCCGACCTTCTAACAAAACCTTTGACTTGTGAAGCTGTGGACAAGCTTTGGAGAAAAATGGGGATTGTTGGAGATGTCTCCGGGCTTGATCTTCAGTGACGCTGTGGCACTTTGTCAGGTGGGAGTGTCAAACGGTAGATGATGGAGTGCCCTTAGCGGCACATGACCATAGTACTATTTTCATTCCCTGCTGTCGTTGGTTTTCTTCATAACACACATGGGCGTCCTTCGGCCGCAATGCCCGCTACTTGTACGATATACTTTCCACGTCGAGTCTGTGCCAGTACTTCATCCCGTGACAGACAATTACTCATCATGGAAAGTGAGAACACAGTACATGACGTTGGACCTCCATGTGAAGTCAACCACAACGTCCCCTTCTGCAGACCTGATACGCAAAGCTCTCAATTGGAGCTAACCTTTGCAATAATCACATAGACACAAGTCTTGTAATATTGCTCTGAATCAATTACATGTTCGCTATCTACACTCTAGTAGATGAGCCTGCAGCAAATATTAGTTAAACTAAGTACATAGGGGACAACGAAATCTTGAATCATGGATAATAAACAAGGATATCACTGGGTCCACCCAAAGAGGTCGCGTCACCGTTAGGGTCAAAGTTGCACGATGTCCTTTTAACCCTTCTCCCTGCTAAGTGAGCAACAATGCTATGATGTTAAGACCTCCTCTTCCAAATACCCCCGCTGTGCTGTGGTCTGGTGCGTTTCTGAGAACAAGCAACGAAACTAGTATACGATGTTGGATCGAATCAAACAGATACCCTTGTAGAACCCAATAGTATGCTCATATTTTGTGCGTATGCAGCGAACATTTCTACTGTTGATCAAATTTTGAAACTTGAATGTTAGATCAGGGTAGGCACAGTACACTTCATCGGCAGAGAAATAGTTCATCGTTACCAAAGAATGCGAGGAGACAATTGGATAAATCACATTCAAACTCCCTGTGATAACGAGCTTCACTTTTCTACCTGTGAATTCCAGCGCAACAATATCGCAAACATTCGTCAAAGTTGCCAGCACACAGAGGGACGGATCAATGACAGGCTTCAAGCCATACTCCACAAAAAAATCTAGAACTTTCCTTGCCACATTTGCTGGTACAACAAGATCCAGATTTTGTAGGACGAAAGTCCATGGATTGAGCAATAAAAGCACGGTTGAACTGAACACTATGCTGTCTGTCTCTTGCAAAAGGGGCATGACATATTCACTGTCAAAACCCAAACTCACGAACAATCTTGATATTGTGTGTTTTATATGTTGATGCACACTGTTGTGCAATTGATGACTTGTGCTTGCTAACGCTCTCAGGTCGCGAAGATTGAGTTGCTTGAACACAGTTTTGTGCAGGTCCCTTCTGAGAGCGATGTACGCGGACATTGCTTTACCCTCTTGAGAGCGCTTATCATCTACAGCCCATTAATTTCATATCAAGAATGCAGTAATACACATTCACCTTTACAGTCCACGTCCAGGTTGACTGTCAAATCAGTACTTGAGATAAACGAGTGTTGTCCTATAGGGGCTGTCTTAATTCCAGCATATCAGCTCTTTTATAAGCCGCCCAAAATTGCCCACAAATGTTTCAGTGACAACATGGACTCTTCCTCAGAATACACCAACGGGAGCGACCATCATGCCACCTTGCAGGTTACAAATAATATTGAGACCATCATGCCAGTGTTCTTTAGCAATGGTGATCTCAAGTTACATGTTGCTGGACCAACTCCTTTTCGTGTTCACTCCTCCCTTCTGAAACAGGTATTGACCTATTTTTCAATTCGATGCACGACTACGGCAAAAGCTGGGTCCATGAAAGCGCTGTATTTCCAGCAGGAGTCTGTCGCAGACATGCACTGCTTGGTCAGTCCCATCTATGGCCTGGAAGGGTGAGTCAGATTTCAAATCATTTTTGACCAATTGGACACATGGTCTATTGCAGGTCGTCAATCTGGACTACTCCCGTCACATCAGCCAAATTCAATACCCTGTTATTTATGACCCACAAGTATCAGTGTCGCATGATTTTTGATGGACTCACGGCTCGCCTGCGCATAGCATATCCCAGTTCGCTTGCCCATTGGGATCAAGCACAAACAATTGAGGATGATTTGTTGGGCTTTAGTCATGACAGTGGCATTGAACTAGATCTGGTCCATACAGCATCAATCTGTGGTTTGCATCAAAGTCTCCTGGCACTTTACTACTTAATATGTCAGCGTTACACCACAGTAAGTAACCACTCTTGTTTTCCTCCCACATTTCATATTGTGTAGAAACAAATAAGGGAAAGGCTGCCTCAACGCAACGGTGGGCTTGCGCAGTTGACAGAATTGCAACAAGCACTATGTGAAGTTGCACAGGACGCACTCTTCACGATGCAAGAGGACTTCACTTGGCGTTGGCTGGCTGACGAGCCTCCGTCAGACTGTACGACGTACTTCAACTGTATGTCCACACGAGAAACAATATGAGCCAGGGTAATTGAGAAGCCGTGTGGGGACCGCTTCAGTTGGATTGAAGCACTCACTGTCTGGATGCCACATTGGGATCAACTTTTATGCCCTAAATGTGTTGCAGTCTGTCACAGGATTCAGAGTGCAAGTCGTCAGCATGTGTGGGAGCAGTTACTCTCATTGTTTGGTTTCAAAGATTGGGAGACATTGCGGTGATGACGCCCAAAAGTCGCTAAGTACTGTCAAGGGTAAACGGTACCTAGCTACTGTGAAAGGTAATGTGTTGGGCGGTCGCTAGTTGAGAGGGAGTCCGGGCAGGGTCCCAGAGACTTAGTTTGTTAAGGAAAATTGAGTAATTAGAAGAAAGGTGCTTAGTGATCTAAGCCGTGTAGCCTGCAAGGCGCTAGGGTGCTAATAGTCGGCAAGGACTTGGCGACATAACGTAGTCGAAGTGTGCTCGTATAGCACCTAGACAGTCGGCAAGACTGGCGAAGAAGCAGCAAGCTTAGTGTAGTCGGTAAAAACAGTAAGTCCCTTGGCGACTCCGAGGAACTTTAGTGCACACAAGTTGTGATCTGAACTGTGGGGATGGAATTTGATGCTCCTAAGACAAAATATGTACAGTATTTATAGGTGCTAAGTCGCCGTGTTAATTAAGCTATAAGTCACTAAGTAACAAAATGGGGAATGGATTATGACAAGAAGAATAGAATGTGAAATAGCTAACCCGTGGCGTCTATCAGTCGGCAAGCTCTAAGTCACCAAGTGAGCACTGAAAGCAGTCAAATAAACGGTGACTATCCTGGGGTCTGAAACAATCAAGAGGACTGGCGTCGCCAAAGTCACTAAGCGTCGGTAAAAGTAAGTGTTGCTAACCGCTAGGCACCAGGGCTGAGGAAGTGACGGCCTGCTGATGGCCATCGGCAAGTCGCATAATCTTATAAGGCGCCGGCTATCTTTGACCGGTGACCTGTTATCGAACCCGAGGTCATGTGTGTGGTCCGTGCGTTAAACAGTCAGGTGAGCAAGTCCCGTGGTTTGGAAGTCCCATGCGCTAAACATCCCGTGGTCGCCTAGTCATGTGTAGTCCGCGTTGTGCCTGTTCACCTGAGTGAGCCGCCAAACTGCTATCAACAAAAGTCACTAATTATAGCTTTGTTGCGCTGAGCCCAGCCCAGGTCTTATCAGTGGAGTCTCAAAAATCCTTCTACTGCGCAATAAATTTTTGTATGTGTCATTTCCTCTTAAATTGTAGATGCGTTGGTTATACCGTAACTCTACGCGAGCAATGTATAAGTCATAATCTGATACAAGCTGGAGAGTGAAGTACAGTAGCAAAAATACAAAAACGCAGAAAGAGCAATGAAAGTACGGAAAGGTCCAGAGAAATGAAAAAAAAAAGTCCATAATATCATAGTGTAAAATCTAATACTATTCAGCAAAGGATCTGACATAAAGCTTTGAGGAAAGAAAAAAAACGTCCGCAATGTCATTGCATAAAAGTCCAACAATACTATTCAGAATAAGGTCAAAGGTATTGTCCATCAATCCACATCTGCCTAAATTTAATCTTCTTGCATTTTGTCCTTGACATTCTTCTTCTTTGCTTTGACGATCTTCTTGAACGAGTTGACCTTTTTGGAGCTATTTGTCGAACCACTCCCGAGTGCAGGGTCTGTAACAAGCACAGGCCCGCCATTCAAAAAATTGGCACTACCATCTGAAACATTGTTAGGTGATCTCTTTGTACTGGACAGGGCGTCGTTGGAATTCAATTTGGTCCGTTTGTTGAGTTTGAAGCCAGCAAATGCATCGTCCGCAGAACTAGCCGGCAAAGCCTTTGGACTAACCATGCTGTCAATGCCGGCGTCTGGTTTGCAGTGTTTGTGACAAGGAAAAGGCTGGCCGTCAGAAGTTCCTAGGACACAAACCTGGTGTGCATTGATCTGGTGAACCTAAAGGACTAATTAGATAGACTCAAAACAATACCCTGACACATCTTTCAGGTACTTGATTTGTCTCTCATCAAATAACAGTGCAGTGATGCACATATCAACACCAGAGTTCCCTGCTTGAGAGCATTGTAGAAGGTCCAAGGCGGAATGAGACTCCCCTCAGTATCCAGGACTTTCAATTGCATGAGCTTGTTCTGAACTAAGTTAAAAAATTCACCACCAAAGTCCACATTGAGGTAAGGGTCATAGAATCCGCCTTCTCGCACTTCAGGTACTGGTTTATAGATCAATAGGTGTAACCATGCAAATGTTATCGATAAATACCATCTGGCATTGGAGGTGAAATTGATACATTTGTTGTAGTTGTGTCGCCAGAACTGAAGTCAGATAAAGTGCGTTTAGTCAAATGCTTATCGGCTCGGGCTCCATTTGGGTTCTATAGCCTGTCATGAGCATTATCACAAGGCTGTCAATCATCTTACCCCATATTTAGGCAGCATGTGAACAACAATATGGTCCTTTACGCTGTCTTCATTTCTAGCCGCATTCCTGATCCAATCCCGAACTGTCACCACCTACACGCGGACATTGAGCAACAGAAATGTTGTGTATCAACTATTCCTTGCTTACCTCTCCCCGAGCAATCTCCTCTGCCTCATCTGAACTGCAAATGTTGTTAAGACTTCCAACTTGGTTGTAGAAGAGCGTTTTGAGTGTTTCAGGTGCGTTTGTTGGTAGTTTTAACACAAGGACATCCTTGGCTTTCGAAGAATCATCAAGCAGGCGGAACTGGATTCAATGCGGTGAGGTCTTGTCCCAGTTGGATTTGAAACATACCAGCTGTCCAGGTCTTCCCGCATAATAATTGCCTTTAGCAGACACAATAGAACCTGCTGCGCCCGGTGCTATCTCTCCAAATATGTTGATCTTGAACTCGGCACCGTTGTTGTCCTTGTATATGTAATTTTTTGACCACTGTTCAATTGTGCGCTGAAAGTCGATTCCATATTCAGCTACGGCTAGTGCAGCTGATTTCATGTTCATCATTCCTGTAGCAAGAGACATGTAAAGCCCAGATTCCGTGCAGTGGTGCACGAGTGCTGTAGAGATCGTCATTATGATGTTGTATCAAAGTCAACCAAAAGATCAAAAACAGGACCGCTATTTGTATAAAGGAGCTCCAGGTGCTTGCCTCCTAATGTTACTTGGTCAGCATGAAACATGTCGGAAAGACCAGACCCAGACTTTGTTTGAAACAAGGTGAGGCTCAATCGAACCTCAAGACAATGCTCATTAGGACCCTAAGACTGAGGACCTCCTTGACTAAACGTCAAGTTCATCTGTTTGTGATTTGTGCGCATTATTTCTGGCAAGTGGATTGACTCCTGTTTCATCTGGTGAGTAGAACATAATATCCCCATATGAAACGGCAAGGTTCAATCAAGACGTAGGGAGTGCTTTTTGACACCCCAAAAACCAGAATACCTCCTCTTTTTGCTAAGTTCACCCCTTTTTCCTTTGTGTCGTAATCTTGGTATGGCAAATTGCATTGAGATTGACAATATTGCAACAGAAGCTTGACCCCCTGCCAAGACAAGGAAGCCATAGAAGAAACAAGACTCAAGTTTTGTTGCAAGTTGATCTGATAAACCGTTCCTCGTTTTTGTTTTTTGTCTCGCTAAGGCAGGATATGTCACAAGGTTAAATTTTCCTCTGTTTGCAAACGCTCCTGCTTTGTTGCAATCTGGTGCGCTTTATCCTTGCAAATTGGATCAGCCAGTCAACTTGGGATTGGGCCATCAAACACTCGATGGCACCTTGCATATGTTCTAGTGTTGCAGCATTTGTGTTAGTTGCAGTGTCATTGGTCTCTACATCATTGGCACAAGGTTTTTCAATGCTCTCCAACACATCATGGACTATATGTTCTGTGGTCTGACCCTGCTGGAGTTTTGCAGCTAAGTTCAAGAGATTCAGCCAGCGTTTCTCCTGACGTGCATCTTCAGATAATGCACATTTGACTTTTCTTGCAGCAAAAGGTCGCAGAATTGCTATTCCGTCAAGAAATGCAGCCCATGAGAGCATGACATATGGAGCCTCTGTTCCTCTGCAAGATTCAATATCAACAATGACTTTATTAAGAGTTTGGCCTTGCGCTCGGTGTGCCGTCATTGCAAAGGCAGGGAGAATTGGGACTTGTGAACGGTGGATGGTTTTGGTCTCTTTTGTATAGGGATGCGTCAGCTTTATCAATATTGTATCAGGCAAGATTGGATACAGTTGTGATGGCAAATGTGACATTGGAGTAGGATCAGCATCTGGGATCTCGACAATACAAGATTTTAATACTCGATGTCCAGCGTTATTAATTATATACCATATGTGGCGAACGAAACCCCGACTGCCACTTACAATACCACCAGGGACATCAAAATTCTGTGCCATAAAAACAGGCATACCAATCACAAGGGGTATATGACCCAACCTTTGTCTTGTTTTGCCTGAATGCAGTTGCATCAGGCGACATTGTAAACTGCCATTTATAAGATCTGATGATTTGCCATTTCGACCAGGTCGTCTATCCTCGGCGTAATACCATTGTAAGTATTGGCCAGTTTTCAACGCAAATTCCTGTGCCAGGCTTTTGTTCAATGCATCTTTTGCAGCATTACCAGACACTATAATAGGGGCTGTGAACCATGTAGAATCTGCGTTCAAATCAATGCGTGTTATGAGCCTCCCATCCAAAGCTTGGACATCACCATCATTGCATCAACCCTCACTTAATTGTGTGAGCAAGTGGACAAAACTTTCATTCTCAGCACCTCCTTGCTGGTGTTGTTGCTTTAATATAACAATGGTTTTTATAGACAGCCATAGTAGTTTGCCAAAAATAACATCTTGGCCAGCCATGGTTTTTCCATATTTTTGAGCATCCACATGCGAATATAGTTGTTTTTCTACAACCAGAGGCAATTGGGCAAAATTGCCAGCAAAGATGATGTTCAAGTTTCCAAATGGAGCTGGATTTCCTTTGGCAATGGATAGTGCCCTGCTAATTTGACAAAGAAATCAACAACTGATCATTGAAACTTCATCAATGAACAATGTATCAACTCCTTCCCATAGAGTCATCAAATCACCAGTCACTTTGTCTGTTGCACCATGGCCTGTATTGATGCAGAGGGCAGAATGAAGGGTCATGCCTGCAACATTTCTGGCTGCAATTCCCATGTATGAGCAGACTCAAAATCGTCGTGTCTGATTCCGACATTGGAAGAAATCTTTCAAAGCATTTATGACTTGTGATTTCCCAGTACCCGCTGCTCCACTTAGAAACATCCTCAAGGGCAACAAATTGGCATGGTAGGGATGCAAGGAATGTTCAGCTACAATTCGAAACGCCAATCCTTGTTCCATGTTTAGGTTCCAACAATAGATCACGTCTTCTAAATTAATGCAAACCTCTTGATTTGATGGCAAAATCTCATTTTGTATCTGGGGATGTGTCGTTACAGTTGACTCTGTCTGCAAATGCCAATCAGTCTGACAACCAATACTGGGCATAATATGTTTGGCATCAGAAGTAGTTTCATTAACTTGAGAACTTAATGTTTGTTGATTTTTACGCTTCCAATTGTCTCATCGCTGATCAAATTCCAAACGCCACACATGTTCAAGGGTTCCTGCGTCTACCAGCAGCTCTTCTCCAGGCAGTTGAGACACTGTCTGCAAACATGAACTCTGCGATGATTTGCTTTCAGTCAAAAGGCCACCTTTTTCAGCACCTATCAAGCATGAAATTATTTCCTCTTGGGATGCATCTTCGCGTTGAGACTGACAATTTTGTATGTCATCAAGGTGCATGAGAATGTTGTCATCTAACTCATTGTACACATCTTGCATCCTTTCCTCATAGGCTCAATCTCCGCTCAGCTCTCCAGCCACTTGAAAAGTTTTACGGTGCAATTGTCAATTCGCCCAATGAAGGTCCCGACTATCTCTGCACTCATGCAAAATTTGCATATTTTCAATGACGTTTTGCAATCTAACTGGAATTTGTCCTCCGGACATATGTTGCTCAAAAGCTTTACTCCATGTCTCATTTGATTTTACTAAATCAGTGACAGTTTGCCACAGACAAAATAATATAAGCATTAAGCGATGATACCTGGGCAAAGAACAGACTCTGTCACATCTGGGTATGCTGGGCCCCATTGGAACAACAACAAGATGGCGTAGCGGATGATGAATTACATGTTGATGTGTTTGTGCATCGTTGTGTGCTAGCAAGAGAGGAAACCTGGGTCGTACCCATGATGAATCAAACAGAAGATTTTCTGCGTTGTCGCACGGTTCAGGTTCACTATTGGACAAATCAACCGCTTTCTTTGTATTTGGATCAGGAACTTTTGGCAATCGAGTTTTGTCAACCTGTGCAATGAAATCCCAGAGACATAAAGATGCCAGACTATGGCCTCTCATAATGTAATCATCAATGACATTGGATTTTATTCGAATGACATGGTCTTCATTGGGTTCTAAATACACCTCAGTTTGTTGTGCAAAGAAATTACCCATGTCATCAAGATCCACTTGAGTATTTTCATTTGAGCCCAGGAAAATAGAATTTTTTACAGGTCCAGCAGGCAGGTCCCTGTCTTTAACATAACATTCTGGACTGAGACGAAGAGAATTTAAATAGTTTTCAAATGATGTCCAATAAAGACAACGGTATTCATGACTACTCATTTTATCTTCATGTCCCAGCAGCAGGCTACTGACTTGCTGTGAAGATAACTCCTGGTGGGATATCATAGCATGAGCACACTTTTGAAGCATTGATTTGGCATGTACATCAATGTATGTCTCTCTTGGTTCATATTCACCTAGCTTTCCCACAGCTTGTTCAAGGGCTGCAAATGCAACATGAACTTTCAGTTGCGATTTTGACATATAATCAGTTATGTAATGTAATATGGCTTTTGCAGAATGCCCTGATCCAATAAATTTGATGTCCATATTACATCGCATACTTTCAAGGATTGTATCATTAAAATTATTGACAAGCCCATCCAGACACCGCAGGTGCAATTCACCTGTCTTAGGATGGAAAGTAGTTATCGGATTAAAATTGTTTTTGTTCAAACCAAATCGGCAATCTGTGTCTCCAGGTGTTTTATTATATTTCCAGCAAGTAGGAACATGCCTATGGATTTGACACAATCGGACAACGTTGTGTAGATCCATGGCCAAATTGGTGTCAGTCTCTGCCACATTTCCATTAAGCCCATGAATTGAGCAGGGATGTATGTGATTCAATGGTACATCAGGAGGAGGTTGTGGAACATCAGGAACACAGGTTGATATAGCGTCATCAAGGAAAGCAATAATCTTTTTCTGAAAGGATTCACTGCCATCTTGCAAGACATGTTCTTTGATTTCGTTAGGATTGAGCGCGCCTTCTAACCAAACCAACATGTGACAATGCAGAGTTCCACGGCCTTGGGCTTCAATGCATCCATAGTAGCCAGCTGTGACTCCAAAAATGCCACCTTCCATATCCTTTTGGCTTGGATCATAGTGCAACAAGAAATCTACAAAGGCTTTCATGTAAGTGTGAAAAAAGTGTGCCGCAGTTACTGGATCACGAGCAACCAGGAAACTCTGCTCAGCAAAACTAGGTATTTCATCAGCAAGAATGAATCAACATCAATGTCTGACCCAGCCATAAATTTCACAACAGGATTGTAAATGTCTGCTGGGTTGATCATTATGAAAAAGCTTGGTAAGCCAAGATGCATCATGAGTCCACGTATTTCATTTTGCATTTGCAGGTGTGCTGTGGAAGAACCTGGGACATGTGTTATAATAACATTGACTTGTTTCATCAACTCCAGCACACATTTTTTGTTGTCATTTTGTGCAGAAATAATATCTCCCTTTGCAACTCTAGCAGATACATGTTTCACTGCTTCCAGACTAACACCTGCAAAACGATCAGCAACAGAGGAAAAGTCAGCCTTGCGTACTTTCAGACTGGTATGCAACAAAACGGCATGCTGTTGCAGTATGTTAAAAGCAGTGAACATAAAAGAATGGTTTTCACAAAATCTCTTGTCTCGCAAATCAAATAGATAGCGAATGTGAGCTTTGAGCGAGATAGCCAATTTATGACTTTTATTGTCGAGGCCGCCGAGTCCATAAGGGAAGAGTGTGGGATATAGCATAGGAAACATTTATGGATTTCCAAAATCCTTCACAGGATCAGGCCTATGTGGAAGAAGGAGGTATTCACCACCTTTCTTGACAATGTGACGGACTGCCACAGCTCAAAGTTTATTACTGGATGTGTTGCAATCAACGTTGGACACGACAACATTCTCAAATGCTAAACCCAATCCCTCATTCTGAATTGGAAATCGAAGCTTCGGGGACATTATCATAATGTCCTTGCAAGGTGGTCTGTGTTATATCAGGGTCAATATGCTCGACATGAAATGGCAAGAAATTGACATTGGATAATGCCTCAATCTGTTCCTCACTAATGCACACTTTGTTGTACAATGGATTGTTAGACTTTAACCAAGCCAGCGCTGCGCGGATCTTGTCAGCTCTGACAATGAGTGGTGTGGCATGCTTTTTCAACCAGTTGACAGTGGGTATCTTGTGTCCAATGAAGATAATACAAATGGGAGTAATGATATCCTTTATAGTAGGTGGCAGAATAGATGCTACAGCTTCAGTTTCTTGAGGGTAAATGATAGTATGCCCCTGCATTGCAGTTTGCTTACCTGGGATCTTACAATCCTGGTCATTTTCTTGCAGTTGAACAATCCATGACTTTGCTCGATTCAGGCTCACAATAGACTCTTTGATTTGATTCAAGTCACAAAGGACATCAGGAACTTCACCCAAATATAATTTATTGGCAAGTGCAAATCTGGGGAGACGTGAATGTTTCAACGATGTCAAGCAGTCATTGCAAAGGCATAGATTTAGAGAACCATCAGGACCTTCAATAACACCATCTGGTTCAAGCAGAAGATTATGAAGAGGACCGTCAGGAAAGGGTAACATCTCAGAGTAATCAAGTATTGAATCATTCAAATTTTCGCATCAATCGTCCAGATTGACGCCTCCGCCAATCTCCATGTTAGGCTCCGAGGACAAAGCTATGTCTTGTTGCACGTATGCAGGTTGCAACCCGATGGGTACTGGACCTGTACAACTAGGATACCGAAGGGGATACAGGTTCAAAGAATGACAAGGCAAAAGCGCAGTGTCATTTGCAAAACAAAGTCTGGCACATGATGCGCAGGTTAATTGACGAAGTGTGTCACTAGACGTGTTCTGTTTAAACAAATGGCGTAATTGATTTTTGCGTGATTTTGAAATGGGCTGAGGCCAGTCAGCTTTTGCCTTTGACAGTCGATTTTTCCATGCCAATGCTGTGGGACTCGAGAATGTAACATTTGATTTCCCCTTCCTTAAATAAGAAGCATGTTTCTTTATCTTAGCCCTTAATTGATGAAGAGTTTCTGCTTGTTCACAAGGAATATTGAGAGATGCGAGAATGGCACAAGCAGGCTTGATAGATAATTGGCCACCAAACTGATTGACGATATAGGAATGAACATCGATTGATGAATACTCGTTGTTTCCAATAGAAGCGTCAAGAGTCATGCGGGAACATGCGTCGTTGTCTGTTGTAATAGCACAGGAACCGTGAAACATATGTGAGAATACTTGTTCCATAATTGAATCAATTGACTCATAGGCAGATATGCTGTGTGATGCTGCAATATTAAGGGCTTCCGAACGGGATCTGGGAGGTCGTGTAGTCAAATAAGATAGGCATGCATTTTTACAGTTAGACTCAGCTTTGGATAAGAAAGCAATTAGGAGGGTGCGACTATTGGGGAGGTGATCAAGACCTAAAGATTTGCACAACAGGCGAACTTCATGAACAGGGGTGTTTTCAGATTGACAACAGTTTAGAACAGCTCGCATAACTTTCGACTGTAACTTGCAGGGTTTGTCTGACCCTGCACATGTTTTGCATAGAGGAGAGGACGAGGATGCACACAGACCATTCAACAGATGATGTACAAGCAATTCTTTACAATATGAAACAGATTCAGGCCTTGGTAACCCATGGTCTTCAAGACATTGGTACAATAACTGATTCAACAATGGTGCAAAAGCAAAATTTTCTCCATTGTGTTTGGAAAACAATGTATTCATGATGATCATGACATGGGGCTCAATGATAAATGTTTGAACAGGGGAAGCGTTTGAACTGATGGGGTCCGAACACGACGGGGATCGAAATCCATTCCTAGTCAACAAGGTGTCTGGGTGAAACACATATCAGTCAAGGTGCGGTTACGATGGAGAAAATTATCACCAAAGAGGCAGAACGTTGCTACCAATACGTAAAGAGTTATCGTGAAAGGAACCTAGAGGTTCTCCATATACAACTGGGCCATTAGCTGTATTGTTTGAAACGTCTGGGAAAGGGTCAACAAAGCAGATGTTGGTATGACAGGAGACAGGTCCTCCGGAACTGATCAAGTACTCGCGATATTGGGCAAACCAATTGAGGCCTAAAGTCACATGTGTGGAGGCGTCCTGAGAGATGGAGAAATGAACGAGACATGAAAAGGAATTTGTTTGATGGAACGAAGTGGTGAGAGACAGGAGCGAAGGGATAACACTTGCGATGGGGATATTGTGGTCAATGAGAACAGGCAGAGGAACAAAACTACTGGATGAGTTTGGGTCAAATCTGACAGGTACCCTCGTAGATCCCAATAGTATGCTCATAATACGCGATGGGTGAGGCAAGGCAAATGGAAAGAGAGTAGAAGGTGAGACAGCTCAAAGGGACTGGAAAGGGTCATGCGTGGGAGAAAAGGTCACCTGATCATTTGCCCGACCCTGGTTTTTCACTCGGTCTCCAAAACCCACTACTAACGTAGTGGGAATTCTGAAGTTTAACTCAACGACACTAGTTGATCTTTAACGTACTTCTGTCTTGGCCGCTGCATGTAACTTGCTGCAACAGAAAGATTTGTGCAAATCTGAATTTGAGAAGGCTCAGCAGCAACGTGAATCCGAGTTTCAGACAAATGAAAGGCCGAGGATTTCTACAAAAACGAAGCGGAAAGAGATGACCAAGCAAGAAAGGAACAAGAGACTCGGGCACAGCAGTTTCAGTCAATAATGTCAAAACTGCAAGAGGAATGCATTTATAATGACAAAGAGCAATTGAAGGAGTTGGAACTTTTGGGCAAGGAGTTGATCATGAGTAGAGAGCAGGGGGTGTCATTGAGTTATGAAAAGTTTCCACGTCAATATCCTTGTCGCTCAGCCGGAGTCATCATTTGGGATTGGTCTGCTTATTCCAGGTCCACCAATTATTCCCACGAGTGCCACCATAGGGCCATAATAATTCATGTAATCAAATTTCTGCTCAAATCACAATCTTGTTACAATCACCGAACTACTTTGTGCATATTCAGAACTTGTGAATTTTGCTGGAATTGATCCTTTTTGGTGTCAATGACACAATGAGGGTAAGGGGGCGCTTGAAAGATGATGGATGTCCTTAAGTGCCCTTGCTCTCCCCCACTATGACACCTTGTGACTTCAGAGATATGCATAATTATATGATACAAACCACTCCATATCCATAAGTAATGTTTGTATAATAAAAAATTAAATTTTCTATCTTGAACAAGAGATCAAAAGCATTACAGTTCAGCTTACATGCATATCTTTCAATCCTAAAAAAAAATTACATAAGATTCATTAGATTACACATGCTCAACAGGATAATGACGGATAATAACTATGTAGGAGCACATACAAAACATAAGCCAGTTATATTGTTGAGATTGAGCATAATGACACATCATGGAAGGTCCGAATGTGTCGTGGGGGCAGTTATGGGCTTGTAAAAGTCATGGCGCGTATAAAAGGTTCCGTTTTGCATTGGCATGCTACAACAGAGTATTTGGACATACCTTGTGTCCAGGAATGCATGCATAGGTCATCGAGGGCAGAGCAGGACAGGGCCCATGAGTTAAAGGGCAGCAGGATAGACTAACGTTGTTGAGACGGCCATCCATTGTGGTGGTGCAGGGTGAGAATGCGACGTTCAACAACAAACATCAACACCGCACATGATGACTACACGTGATCGTGTTTTCCTCCTTCTAAATTAGGCAATGTCATAGTGGGGGAGAGCAAGGCGAGCTGATGTCCTTGGTCTGTTTGTGCGGCGAGGCGAGCATCTCCTGGTTGTGAAGAGTTCGTCGAGATCTTTGCACACCAAGGGCCGTTCAGGAGCCCATTGTACTAGATCACTGCTACGCGGTGCATCTTCTTATTTGGTGTCGACGACACAATCTCCCTGGGGAGGGTAAGACTTACACGGACGAAAAAGACGAAAACAAAGCGACAAGGGGGAAGACGAGAGGATGAGAGAGAGAGAAAAAAAAGAAAGAAAGTCCGTCCACGGCCCTGCCTGCCTGCCAGCCTACCTAATCAACTTGCCATAATCAACCCTACTATCCCTGCCTCTCTCCGCGCTCTCCCTCCTCGGGAACGCATTCCAGAACAGGAGTGTCTCGTCGCCGGCGCCAGTGACGATGGCCTCGCCGTCGGGGGCTCATCGCGAGGTACAGCACGCGATTAGTGTGCCCCGTGAGAGACGCAACCATATTGAGCGTCGGGTACTTCCATATGCATATCTGGTTCTGCGCGGTCGTCGAGGAGAACCCGTGCGTCGATACGAGCTCGTGCGACGTCAGTGACCATATGAGGTTGCACACCTGCGTGCGGAGGTGGTGAGACGGACGTTGTCAGGCAGAGAGAGAACAGAGGACAAAACGCACCTGAGAACCCGTGTCGAGCTCGTTAAGCATCGTCCCATTAATCGTGTTCCAGAACCGGAGTGGCCCCCGCCTGTCGCGAGTACACCAGACACATGCGGG
>QLOM01003500.1:0-23924 GCA_003313785.1 Termitomyces sp. MG148 | reverse complement strand
GTTGGGAGTGGGTTTTGTTGGAGGAGGGGTGGGAGGGCCTTGGGGTTGCTGGTGTGACCCAAGGCCACGCATTTTGCAAGGGCATCCACCCACTCATTGGGACAAAAGTTGACATGTCCAAGAGTCCAGTGTATTTGTAGGTTGACGACGTTGTGGGTGTGATTGGTCCATGGTAGGCCATTGTGGATGGCTTGCCGGCGTTCGGTGGCTCAGGAGGTGTGGTCATGTTTGGCGTGGAGGCATTCCATTGCAGAGTGAACATGGTCAAGGAGGTAGTGTGTGGGATGCGGCCGTTGGTTATTTAGGGCTTTGATCATAGCTTGGCTGTCACTACCAATTATGGCCCGTGCAGGAAGATTCCGAGCCAAAAGAGTCAGCAAATAGAGTGCAAGCAAAACACCTACAATCTTGGCTTCATAAACAGTGTGATGTGCTTTGCTGCCTAGGTGATAGCATAGGTGCTGGGTTTCGACACCCCATATGTATAATACGGCAGATGCGCCTATGCTGTTCTCATAGCCTGAGCCGTCGCAGTAGACTGCTGCCAGGGCCAAAGTAAAAGTATCAGCTGCCAGGGCTAGGGCAGCATCCTTATCACCCGCTTATCACCTGCTACGTTAGTCAAGAAAGAGAGTAAGTAGTTGGGACATTGCCAGACCGGGAGAATGGTCTCGACGGTCCTTGGAGTAACTGAGGTTACAAAGAATAGGAAGTGGAGAGGAGAGCGGTGCCAGGCAACAAAGTGCCTGGTGGCGCTATGCATGACTGGGTAGAGGGGGTGGGAGTTGAGGAGGGAAGAAATACACTGCTGCCCTGTGTAGCACCTTGCAGAATAGGAGGTTGATCGGGAGCAGCGCTGTGTGAGCATCAAGTACGTCACCGGTGTAAGGGGAACGCTTAACGTCTGCGGAACTCCTTCCACAGAGCCAGCGAGCACTGGTGACAAGCGGGAGTCGAGCAAGTGTAGAGGCAGGCAAGAGTCAAGCAAGGGACCAGCAAGGCTAACCGAGCGGTCGGACGTCACTAGAGAGCTTACAGTAGGTTTGGTGTGTAGGCCAGAAGAACACTGCTATTGTTCAGCCTGGGGATATTCTATCCACAGGCTGCCTATATATACTACATCGGTGGCTGTGCTATTACTAATACTGTTTACTAATCGGGCCCTGGTATGTAAAGGAGTATGACTAACAATAATCGATGCTGAGTAAGGTCCATGCATATGACTTTTCAAGGCTGACTACTAAGAGACGGAAGGGGAAAGGGTGGGCCGAGCGGCCGGTTGGATCTGCTAGGAATAGGCATATTGTCAGACTAAGCTTGGAGTAGAGTTGGACACGGTCCAGAGACCGGTCCCCTGACAGCCGGCTGTAGTACTAAGAGTGCCTGCAATGGTTCTGGCCACTCGCCGTAGTAAGGGGACAAGCTTGTCGGTAACCACAAGTGAGCTGAGTTTCTTCTTGTCAGAGGGTGCATCGTGGATGCCGGTGTACCAGACGTCCGCTGCATAGGTGATGGCTAGGACTGCGACCGTGTTGTACAGCTGGCCAGTGCGGTGGGGGGGCATACCACCAGAGATACGAGAGAGATGCATTACTTGAAGGGACCACCAGGTGGCTCACGCCGCGACCTTCTGGTGGTGAGCTGACCAGCGCAACTTGGAGTCGAAGACAACTCCCAGGTACTTGTACAAGGGAACCGTCTTGACAAGTTGGTCGGTGGAGGAGCCATCTGGGTCGGTGCGTGTTAGTAGGAGATCGCCAAGGATTGTATTGTGTGTGGAGCATGGGAAGTTCATGAGTGCCAGCTTGGACAGTTCGAATGGTGGATTGTGTGGGATGGACCATTCAAAACCTCCATCAGTTCTGTGCATCATGTCAGCAAGGATCATGTGGCACTCAGCTAGGGTTTTGGCAGTGGCAAGGAACATGGAGTCGTCCACAAAGCTGGACGCGAGCTCCTGCTTGGAGTGTTTGTGCGCGGTGTGAATCAGCGGAGCATTGTAGAATGCATAGAGGAGCATTGCAAGCGGGCAGCCTTGTGTGGTGCCATTGAGAACGTTGAATGCATCCAAGATGTAGTCATTGAATTTGAGTCTGGTCTTCCTGCCAATGAGCATGTTCTAGACAAGGTTGGTATAGCACACGGGGACCCAGCATTTGTGCATGTTGTGTATAAGGTGGTCACGTCCTGTGTTTGGGAATGTGCCTTGAACGTTGAGGAAGAGCGCTGCAGCGATGTCATGATCTTGTAATTGGTGTTCAAGACTGTTATTGGCCTATAGTTTTCAACATCTGTATGGTCTCCTTTTTTATATATGAGACATAGCCAGCCATCTGAGAAGCTTCTTCCTGCTACCACTCCATGATTTTTTATATTGTTATAGATTTGAGTAAGAACCCAGGCTACATTAAAACTTTCTTTATTGTCTTCTTTTTTATTTTTGTGTTCTTTGTCTAGGATTTTCCATACTTCCTAGGATGCCATTCAGGCTTGCCACCCTCCTGTTTGGTAGGTGTCAGGTTTTGCTGATCCAGGGGCTCAGCAAGTCTGGGCAAGGCCTTACAAAGCAGACTCAGATGGATACAGACACAAGTGGGGCCTGTCAAGAGTCGGGGGCGTGCGTTGGAGCATGGGAGGTGCACCGGGGTCAGAGGAAAGCTAGGCGGAGTGTGACGGGATGCACAGTGAGAGGCACAAGTGAGAAGCAAGTGCCGGGGCAGAATAGACTAGACAAGAGAGGTCTGGGGCAATCAGTAAATAGACGGAAGTGCCAGCGGTTGTTTCATGGCATGGGAGATGCAAAGAAGGTTTGCACGGTTAGAGTTTTAAGGTTAGATGGACACAGAACTGAGCAGTAGAGAGGTGGAGCCATGCAGAGCCAATTAAGTTGAAGACCAGGAAATGGAAAGCCAAAATAGAGAGGCAAAAGGAAACGGAGCAGGGAAGGAGGCAGGACTGATAGATTGGAGACAGAAGTATAGAAGACAAGGTACAAGAGATTTGGAGACAAGTACAAGACAATATAATAGAGACAAGTACAAGACAATGAAATGAGTACGAGGCTGACAAGACAAAACCAGAGACAAGACAAAACCGGAGACAAGGCAAAAGATACTGGGAATACTTAGGCAATATCAAGACTACTGTACGAGGTGCTACGGTGGTGCTTATATACTACAGTATGCTAAGGTCCAGTCCCAGTACCAGGTCCGAGAACAGATTCCAGGGTTTCAGTGGTGGCCTGGGGGACATAGGAGTAGACAAAGGGGGCCCATGGGTGTCAGTTCAGGATGCGGCAGTGGCATCGTTGCTTTGGGAGTCATGGCATTGGTGCTGCGCAACTGGCAAGGGCATGTGCAAGGCGTGATGCGGCAAATGAGTGCCAGGCTGATCCAGAGGAATGCATGATGCGTGATGATGCATGATGCGGTGAATGATGGGCATGATGGAAGGAATGATGCGGGTGAGGTCGCCTGTCATGCCAGTGATGTCTGGGGGCTGCTGGAGAGAGTCGGTGATGTTTCGGTGAGGCCTGGGGTCGTTGGTGATGTCCGGGGAAGCACTGGGGATTGCCGTAGTCTGACATGATGGCCGTGTTGTTGGTTCAGCTGGTCTTATTCCGGGGTTGGGTGGTCACGGGAGTGGTTGCCGGGAGATGTGCTGAGGGTTCCGGGACTGGGGCTCAGGCCTGGGGGTAAGTCAGGCAGGTCGTGACAGTCATGGGCATGCTCATGTGTTAGGCCCTTAGTTAGGCATGAAAGGACATTTTCTCTATGGTTTGCATGGATGTTTGGATCCAGGGGGATGTCACAGAGCTGTAGTATCTTGTGGTGTTTCTTGACTAGATTTTGCTTGCTTGACTCTTGCTTGCTGCTCACATTGCACTTCTCTGTGGAAGAGTTCCACAGATGTCAAGCCTTCCCCTTACACTACCTAGACAGTGCTTAGCAACTTTCAGGCATCATCATCATCTATCTCAACACTTTCCCTCCAGCAAAACATCCACATCAGGTATGCTTCTCCTAGATCTAAAATGCATAGTGCTTTTCATTGTCAAAGAGAATGGCAAGACCAGCATATTTCTAGTCCACTGTCTTGAAGTGCTTGATCTTTGTTTTGCAAGAAATGGCAAAGTGACTGAGCAGCCCTCCATAATAGAAGCAGATAGTGGAAGTAGCATCTCCACCAGATTTCTCTTTGGCTCAGATGTAGATGAGGCAGTGAAAGATGGGTTGAGGGCTTTATAACAAGCCTGAGTGTTGAATGAGCTAGAATACACTAGCTAAGTAACCTTCAAATCCTTATATCTATATCTATATCTTTCTAATATATATGCTGACTACAATTATGAGATGTATTATAATATACAATGAAGGGGAAAAAAAGATCTCAGACATGCCATGCACTGTGATGGCCTATAGATCATGTCAATGCTGTGTCATGCATCAAAATATGGCCTTCATTCTTCTGTCCCTCATTCTGAGGGTGTTATTCCATTTGGCTCCATCCACCCTAGTCAAAAACCTCCTTAAAGTGCCATCAAGAAGCACAAACTGACCACCTTCACTCCTAGGACTTTTCTTCATTGAAATGAAAACATGCACAATGTAAGCAACAAAGTAGTTATCACAGATTACATTTCTAGCAATTAGAGTGTGATTCCAGCACCATATGCCTATGCATCTCCAGGCCTCTCTTCCTTCCCTACTTTGGCTGTTTTCCACCAATCTGGCTTCTCAGCACCCCTAGCATTCTTGTTAATAACAGACTCTTTTTCCCCATCTTTCTTTTTACCATCCTTTGCTCCATCTATTGACGGGAATAGACTAAGAAACTTTTTCATATAATCTTCGCGCGATAATGTGCCAAAACTATCAACCCCTTTTGTTTCATCATCACCATAGAGGCTCAGCAGCCTACGAAGTTCTGCTTTGGCCGCATATGCCTCTGTTAGCGTTTGACCAAGATAAATCTCATACCACTCGGATTCTGCTCAAAGGGGAATTGTCAGTTACGAAGGTACCCATAGTCAAATAAGACACTGACTACCACTATTGCTTGACGTGGTGCCAACATTTTGTACTATGCCGTACTTTTTGAGCTGTTGAACTAGTTCTGCAAGGGTTTGTTTCTCTGTGTCTTTGCCTAGACCTTTCTTTGTGTCTTTTCTGTTCTTGAATGTGATCGAAGGATTGTGGGTTGAATAACCATGATCCCGATCGTCCCTAGCAGTGTCGCCAAATTTGAAATACACAAGGTAGGAATCAAACTTGTTATCCTATGTTTTTTCAAGGTGTGACTGTCTCATCCGTTTGTACTACTACTACTACTCACATAGATAAGGAAATTTGCGGATGGTGACATGATTGCATAGGAGCCTGGCTCCGATCCAGCGGAGGACGTCCTGCGCAGCAGCTCGCTGTTGCTGTATGAGCAAAGGTCAGGCATGTCAATATTTTTCACTCAAAGAGGGCTGACCTGCCAGTGCCGTGGGCCACAATTGGATGGCCTGCGGTGCCCACGACGAAACTAGTCAACGTTACTAGAGTAACCGCGAATAAAGCATTTCTTGACATGATTGTTGAGTTGAAGACGTAAGTGATTATGAGCTAGTCAAAGATATCGAAGACGTGTGAAACCAGCACAAATCACTTTCTGGGAGGCCAGCTCTGAAAATCCTGGAGTATTTCCACACCCGTATTTATTGCACTCTTGTTTACAATTGTGGTGCTTACTTTTCGTTCTGGAGGCGCGTAGTAAGGTATTGAACCGACGGCTAGGTACATAGCAATCAGTAATCCGATGATCCTGGATTGAATTAGCAACCAACAATCAGGTCCTCAGACTCTTAGGCCCTATTCGGGACCCGGTTGGGCTTATGGTTAGGCGTGGGTTAACGATAAACAAAGGGTTAACGTTGCACTTAGCACGATAGCCAATGTGAACAAACCGTTCGGGATCCGGTTGGGCTAAGGTTTTGATGTCACGTCGTTGTAACGCTGATTGCTTCTATTGATCTAATCGTTTGAATAAATTGATGGATCGGGCAAGTGATGGAGGGGGTTGCCCGGGGTTAATTCGGGTCAAAGATAAGATCCACTTTGGCTCGTCACATTGGCACACTCAACCCTGGCCACTGGCCACCGTCTCCTTTATCCTCGTAGCCACCCATTGTCATTAAACGGTTATAACACCTGCGGGCGCGTGTACGAATTCCTCGTCGTCTCACACTGCGCTCGCAGGTAAGGTCTTTTATTTATCTATTACTCTTACAAGTCGTCTCACACTGCGCTCGCAGCGCGCCCGTCTGGACACACATTATGTCACGCGTCTTTATCCCCACCCACTGTCCCTATTGCATTTCATTCCATGCTACATACTTTTTACTTACTTTAACTTACTCACTAGTCCCTCGTAGTTAGCTTGAGTTTCGGTACCTCTCGCTCTCGGGAGGGAAAACCGAAGCTCGAGAACTGTATCAGGACTCAAGAAATCAATTCATTTCTTTCCCGCAACTCACGCGCAACTAATCATCACACAATTTCTTCTCACACTCTCCTTAACTCTTCAATCTCACACCCTCATCAACCGACATCGAATTAATTATTGATCAGTGACTCAATGTGACATTGACGTGACTACAGTCGACAAGATTCGGTCACTGGGCTAAAGTGACAACACGAAACTGACGATAACCCTTTGTTTATCGTTAACCTGGTCTTAACCTGCACTAACCATAAGCCCAACCGGGTACGAATAGGGCCTTAACATACTTAACATACTTTTGTGTTCACATCGGCTCACTAGCCCTCTTCACCAAGTAGCCGAAATCGTCATAGTTACTGCAACTCCCAATTTAGAGGAATATCATAAATTTCCTCTTTCTGAAAAGACCTTACTAGAGACTATCAAAACCCATGCCCCTTCAAGTCACGTATCCTTCCATCTGTGATTCGCCCTGCCGCCATGGTCACCACCATCAAAACACCTCAGGAGTGATGTCGCGAAGTTGATGTCACAAAAATCAACACGTGACCACGCAAAGCACAGCAAAGGCGTTGGTAATTCGACACGTAAAACCAACGTATTCCAATCAGATCTCCACCGCCTGATCAAAGAAGTAACTGCGACATAATTCTTAACCGTAGTGAGTCTTCTTTAGCATCCAGTCCTCTTACCTATCATGACATCAAGGCCGCCCGAAGATTTCTTGCAAGGCAGTCAAGCGTTTACTTTCTGTGCTAATGGTCAGTGTAAAACCACGCCCCCACTATCTGGAACTATGGCTGATATCCAAAACACAAGACATGTCGAAAAATTTCCTTCCCACAGAAATTGAAGAACTAATCTTCAAGCATGCGGCTTACATGTATCCTCGATATGCTCATACGTTCTCAGTCGTCTCTAAGCACGTCCAATTCTATGTCGAAGAAATCATGTACAAGAGTCTTATCGTGGTGTCATCGACGTGGAATCTACCTTGTCGCCTTCCCGAGACCGCAGAATTTCACCGAATTTTACCGACGTTTCAAAAAAGACCAGCTGAATTTTTTGCTACACGAGTGCAGAACATTCTTTTTTTCAGCGAAATGCCCCGAAATCATGCTAAGCTTATTCTCGAAAAGTGCAGCGGTGTTCGCCATCTATCGTATTGGCCTTTTCACTACGAGAGTACGAGCCCCTTGTCACTCCCCTGCGCACACGCCCTCGAGAGTCTTTTCGTCTCCGCGTGTGCCTTTCAAGGGCTGGCTAACTCTAAAATCGTGTTTCCTCGATTGACGTATCTCTCGTTGAAGAAAATACCGGCGGGTTTTGTCTTACCATCCCTAGAATGGCTTCCTGCGCTAAAAGACTTGTATTTGTATGACCATGATGACTGGGAGGAGGCTATGAAGACAGTTGCTTCAACAGCGCCCCGCCTACGACGTTTAACTTTGGATGCCCATAGACTTGACATCATTGCAATAAAGCAATGGGCGGAAAGAAACCCAAGTCCTGTCGAGTTACGAGTTGGAGATATAGACGATGCATATGGTGATGCAGTTGAAGAATGGAGGTCGATGTTCAATGACTTTGTTCGAGATTGACCGTCGAATATTGCAGTCCTAGTTTATAAAGCAAGACTGAGTTCCTTCAATAAACACGAAAAAAAGACTTGATTACTTCCTTTCAGATCAAGGCACCATTGCATACCAGGGTGCTGCATATCTGACTGAACATTGACGAAGCATAGCGCAGAGGAGAACCTTAGAGTTTATCACAACACGAAATATATTTGTATTCGAACTGGAGTTTGTAAGTCAAGGATAAAGTAAATATTTAACATGTTAGTAAAATAAGGAAACATACCTGGAGTTCGTAAGTCAAAGATGACTCGAACCCCAGGTTGGTAGGTAAACTATATACCCCTATTTGAATCACAATGACGCATGGCGAGACATTGCTTCGTAATAAAGGTTTCATACTTAGTAAGTTCGTTTTATACATACGTACTAAATGACGCTGCGCTGACTTATTGATGAGGCCAGTTGGCGTACTCTTAGACACGTTCCTCGACACTCCCACTCGACGATGATTTCTTTTCTAGACACAATGTGATCTCTAACGAAATGATATCGTGACCGCTCCTTGATCTTACACCGCCATCTTCCCTTTCGGGGTCCTGGTCGGTTTTAGGACTTTCAGGCAGCAATTCTTTCTAACTCCATCCTTTCTTGCCTCTCCGGCCTAACAAGCCATCCACTCCTCCCTCCTTTCTCCCTATCTTCTTCACCAACCCCCTGCAGATGACGCCGTCGACCAGACAGGCGTCTAGGCCGCCCCCAAGCGGTTCCGGCCCCCCAGACACCTTGCCCTCATCCCGTCCCCTTCTGACATGCGCCGAGATCAGTACCTTACTCGGTGATTCCAGCCCGGTCAAATCTGTCGTGGAGGCCCGCCGCTGGCTGGAACTAAAAGGTTGGGTACTGGCTGGGGAACCATACGACCGAACCAAGCTGGTACGTATCCTGATGACCGCTGCACTCACCTCCAGAAGCCCTAGACTGGAAGCCGACGCGAAAAACGCGATCCTCGCTGTGGCCTTCCTTCTAGAAGACGACATCAACGATTGCGTCTCGGACACCCTCGCATCCGCCGTCGCCGACAAGGTCCTTTCCCGCCTTAGCACAGTAGCGGACCATCTCTCTTCATCCTCCGAATTCGTATCGGCCACCAGCACATCACAAGCCGAGACCACCCTCGCGCTCAAGAGCATCTCGGACCAGCTGGCGTCGGTCACGAACTCACTCAGTATGGTTGTTGACCGCCCAGCCCCACCAAGCACCACGACAGCCGTCGTGGGCGGAAGTGGCGGCCTCCAGCTTACTCCCGGGTTCCCAACCTGTCCCGCAGCAGTTCAACCCCTCGCTGCCCCCCCAACACACGCGTCTGCAACCACGTCTCGCCCGTGACGCCAAAACGATCCTCGTGGAGGTCGATTCCGCTTCTGCAAATGCCCCCCAGGACAGGCCACCTTCCGGGAACTACGAGCTCCGCAAGCGCGTCAACACATACCTAGCCGAAGTGGACAAGGCCACGGCTGCTATGGCAGCCATCGACGGCATCGCTCCGCCCCCAGCCAAGACAGTAGTCCGTGGGGTCAAGGCTCTTGACCGCAGGGCTTACCTCTTTGAGCTGGACTCGGCGGAGTCAGCGACGCGCTTTAGGCTGTACGCTCAGGACCCCCAGTGGGAGTTCACAAGGACCTGCCTGGGCGACTCGGCTCGAGTCATCAGCAAAGCCCACAACCTGATCTTCCGCTTCGTACCTTGTGATGGTGTGTTCGACCCCTCCATGGCTGAGGACATTTCATCCCTTGAAGCAGACAACGGCCTTCACCCGGGCTCAATCACAGCAGCCTCCTGGCTTAAGAAGGTCGAGAACAGAGGCCCCAACCAATCGGTGGCGTCGCTTAAGTAGTTCTGCTGAGACGGCTAACATTCTTCTTCGCGAACATACTTACGTTGCGGGCCACCTAGTCACTGTCCGCAAGGACCTCCAGGAACCGACGCGATGCAACAAATGTCAGCTTTACGGTCACATTAGAGCCAGGTGCACGAGCATTGAGCATTGCGCCCGCTGTGCAGGAGAAGGTCATGCGGTCGGTGCTTGTGCGATTGGATCCCCTGCTCAATGCGTGTCCTGCGGCCTGGACTCCTCTCATGCGAGCTCATCGCAATCCTGCCCGGCCTTTCTCTGACGCTGTGAGGATCTGGATGCCAGGTATCCAGAGAACAGCATGCCCTTTTTCCCAACTGGTGACCCTTCCACCTGGGTCTTGAACCCAAAAAAGCTCTTGAGCTCCATCCCCCAGCCAACCCCGCAGGTTGAGTCGGTAGCCACCGCTCCCTCTACAACAGACCGTAGGCTCCAGGCCTCCCTCCTAGACTTCTTGCGATCAGAGCCTCAGAGTGCTGCTGAGCCCACTCCCTCTCAATGGTTTTGAGAACTAATGCTCCCCGCAGACTGAGAATCTGGCAGCAGAACATCCACAAGTCGGACGTGGCCCAGGCGGCGCTCCTCAACTCGGCTGACCCTGACCAATGGGACGTCTTAGCTCTCCAAGAGCCTTATCTCGACAAACTCGGTAACACGAGGGCGTCTTCGCGCTGGGTGGTCAGGTATCCCCTCACACCGTAGGGATGGGTCTTCCCGTCCCAGATCGATCCTCCTCATTAATGCTAACATCCTCTCTGACGCTTACAGTTTCCTTGATATTCTCTCACCTGATATCATGGCCATCCGCTTCCGCGGAGAAGCCGGGCACTTGTCTCTCTTCAATATTTACAATGACTGCACTAACAACGACAGCATCACTGCCCTCTCCTCCTATATTCATGCAAACTTCGCAGCCGCATGCCCCTCTGACGACGGCATGTTATGGCTTGGCGACTTCAACCAACACCATCCTCTTTGGGAGTTGGTTGATAATCGCCACCTCACCTCTTTGGAGGACAATGTCCGCCCCCTACTGCAGCTCCTCGGCGAGTTCCACATGGAACTTGCCCTCCCAGCCGGCCTCCTCACGCTGCAGACTTCCCAAGACCGCTGGACGTGCCCGGACAATGTGTGGTACAGATTGGGGGGCTCGGACCCCATCATTTCCTGCAACGTCAACCCGTCCAGGCAACCACCATTGGCTGACCACTTGCTGATAGTTACAGTGGTGGAGCTCCCCATCCCCTGCTCAGCTTATACTCTCTCCAAGGACTTCCGGCAGGTGGACTGGGCTGCTTTCAACGACACTCTCAAGGAGAAGTTGACCACCCACTCCCCTGCACGTATCCTTGCTTCCGAAGATGAGTTTAACTCTAAAGTGTCAATGCTGACGGCGTTGATTCAGGAAGTCATCGCAGACGAGACCCTGGTCCCTACCTGCTTGCCGTGCCCTTTCACCAAGCGCTGGTGGACTAAAGAGCTAACGGCTCTGAAAAAGGCACAAAACAAAGTGAGCTCCCTCGTGTACAAATTCTGTGACCTGGTGGGGCACCCTGCAAAAGCGGAAGCTGACCGCCTCTCACAACTCATGGCTGAGCGCATCTGTCAAACCAGGGAGGAGCATTGGGTCGACTGGCTAGAGAGCATCGATGCTAGACAGATTTACACTGCTAACAAATACGTAGTTCAGGACCCCACAGACTTCTCCAGCAACAGAGTGCTGGAACTGGAGACATGAATTGGTGGTATCCGTGGCCGCGCTACGACGAACGATGAGAAAGCCCATGCCCTAGCTGAGTTCTTCTTTCCTCCTCCCCCTTTCTTCCCCATTATTCCCTCCTCCGCATATCCCCGCCCCCTGTCTGATATCCGCTTCTACCACTGAAAGCGGATACTAGTGGCAATAGCCCAGCTCAAGCCACATAAGGCTCTGGGTCCTGACGGGATCCCAAATGTTGTGCTCAAGCAATGCGCTGGCACCCTCCTGGATCACCTTTATTACATTTTCCATGCTGTTTTTGAGCTTAGAGTTTACCACTCAAGCTGGCTGGTGTCTACGACACTGGTCCTCTGCAAACCGGGCAAACCTGACTATGAGAAAGCCAATGCCTACCGACCCATAGGACTTCTCAATACCATTGGGAAGCTCCTCTCCACTTTAGTCGCTACTGACCTCTCCTACTTCACAGAAAAACAGGACATGCTCCCCTTGTGCCAGTTTGGTGGGAAACCAGGCCACAACACCGTGGATGCAATGCATACCATGGTCAGCAAAATTAAGGATGCCTGGTGGGCTGACAAAGTGGCCTCGGCTCTGTTCTTGGATATCCAGGATGTGTTCCCAAACATGGTCCATGAGCGGCTCATCCACAACATGCGCAAAAGAGGCGTACCTGGATGCTACACCAGCTCATGCCAGATGCTCACTGGGCAGCAAACTCAGCTCAAATTTGATGACTTTACCTCAGACCCCCTGGACATCCTAAACGGTACTACCCAGGGATGCCCACTTTCCATGCTTTTCTACATGTTCTATAACGCTCCCCTCATCACCGTAGCCCAGCCCCATGCCAAACATGAGTCCTCCTTTGGATTTGTTGACAATTCAATGCTCCTAGCAGTCACCGACTCTCTTCATGATACTCACAGAATCCTTGCAGATATGATGCATCGAGCAGGGGGGAGGGGGGGGGGGCTTTGACTGGTCACTCTCTCATAACTCCCCCTTTGAGCTATCCAAGCTTGCCCTCATGAACTTCCCTTGATCCCACCACGACGTAAGTCCTGACGAACTCACCCTCACACGCACAGAGCTGGACAGCTCCACAACCTGCCAGAAGGTCAAACCTGTCTCCTCATACAAGTACCTAGGGGTGGTGTTTTACCCAAAGCTTTGGTGGGGAGCCCAGTCCCAGAGAGTCATAGCAAAGGCCACATGGTGGACAATGCAGGTCATGCACCTGTTCCGGTCCTCAGAGGGCATGCCTCCCCATCACATACAACAACTGTTCAACACGGTAGCAGTCCCTACAATTACCTATGCGGTGGACGTTTGGTATACTGATGTCTATGACTCCTCCTCTGGAGCAAAGAGACTTGGTTCCATCATGGTCACCAACAAAATTGTTCCATCCCAGAGGTGGGCAGCCAAATTGATCACAGGTGCCTTGAGCACCATGGTGGGTGACGTCCTCAACGTCCATGCTAATCTCCTGCTAGTGGAACTCTTATTCTGCAAGGTCCTCTTCAGAGCAGCGGTGCATCTCGCATCCCTACCCCCTTCTCACCCCCTCTACTCCCCTGTCCACAAAGCAGGGCATTGCTACGTTGCGTGGCACAGATCTCCCCTCCACTAGCTCTTCTACACTACGTCCGTGGACCTCACTACATTCGAAGCAATCCACCCAGTATGAAGGAGGCCCAACTATCTCCCTGCCTTCACTACTCATATTGAGGTGGACAAGGACTCAGTGCTTACGACTGCCACCTCAACATTTGAGTCCACTCTGGTAGCGGTCTACTGCGACGGCTCAGGATTTGGTGAGGGCATAGGCGCCTCAGCGGTCCTATACATGCACAGTCAAAAGGAACGCTCCTTATTCTACCACCTTGGCCACAAATCCCTGCACACCATATACAAGGCGGAGATTGTTGGTATTATTCTAGCTCTGTATCTGCTGACTACCCTAGGCCACAAGCTACTTGCCAAAGCAATTGTAGGATGCGACAGCCAAGCCACCCTGAAAGCACTGCTTAATCAATGCCTCCACTCTGGCCACCACCTACTCGACCATGCCCACGACGCCGCTGAACTCCTGCACATCAAACAAGACCAGCTTTTAAGAGCTTGTGAGCGCAAACGCGCCCGCTGAAGCGGCTCCCAGTAGACCACCCGTAATTGAGATGTCATCAATCTCCAGTTTCACTGGACACCCAGACACGTTGACTTCAAACCCAATGACAGGGCAGATGTACTGGCCAAGCGTGCAGCCCAGGGCGCATCCAGTCCAGCCGTGCATCTCCTGCTGGCCCTCTGCCGGGCCCCTCTCCCCACCAGCATCACAGCCGCTTGACAGGCAGCAACCGAACGACTCAACATGGCCTAGAAACACCGTTGGAAGGCATCCCCCAAGTTCCCTCACATCCATGCCCTCAACAAATCCCTCCCCTCAAAGAAGTACATGCACCTCGTTCTCGGTCTCAGTCACCGCGACTCCACCATCCTCACTCAGCTTAGGACAGGCCACATTGCACTCAATCGCTACCTCTTCTGCATCCGTCAATCCAAGACCCCGGTATGCCCCAATTGCAACAATCTGGCGGTTGAATCGGTTCGGCACTTCCTCTTGCAATGCCCACACTACCAGCACAAGAGACACCGCCATCTGGTCCGTGGTTTTTGTCGCAAAGCTGAGTTGCTCTCCTTCATGTTCTCTTCACCTGATGCTCTTGACCACTTGTTTAGATTCACTCATGCCATGAAGAGGTTCCCCCCTCTGAAAACCAAAAGCAATGCATAGCGCGAGGCACTGCCCTCCCACCCAACTCTATCTCAATCTCTCTACACCTATTATTACTCACTAATTTCAGCTCCTGTCTTCTCCTCTCCCAGACCTAGGCTCTCTCCTTCCTTTATGGGACAGGATCATGACAGCGACGCTCGACCCCAGCCGCCTGTCAGACAGACGGCACTCGTCGCAGACTCCTCATCCATCCACCTATATTGCTTAGATTTTGGGCTCTAACAGGGGGCGTGGTCTAAAACAGTGTTGAAAACACTGACTCACTCATTTTCCACATATGCGGGGGGGCGTTGTATTCCATGGCCTTGTAATTTCCTAGCTCTTGTAGTACCATGTAACATGGCTCTATTGCCGAGCACACTAATCTAGAAAAAAAAAAAATGATATTGTATGTCGATATGCTTACCCAAGAATGCAACACAGGATTGTTTGATAGCGCAATACTTCCTGCACTGTCCAAATAAATAATTGTAGCCAAGGTCTGTGGGAAATTTAATTCAGATAACAAAGTGTGCAGCCAAATTGCTTCGCAAGTAGCATTTGAGGAGGTGATATACTCAGCTTCTATAGTGGATGTTGCAACAACGGATTGCTTCTTCAAGAACCAGGACACCAATTCTTCATTAATATTGAAATTCCATCCACTTGTTGATTTTCAATCATCAAGATCACCCACCCTTGAACTTGCATCACTCCATCCAACAAGTCTGATTGGATCATTATCAATTCCTCCTAGCTTCAAGGACCAGGTGTGAGTTCCTTTAAGATATTGAAGTATATGCTTACAGGCTGCCAGGTGGGAAATACCAGGATTCCCAGCAAACTGAGCTACAAGTCCAACATTGAATTGGATGTCTGAGTGGCATGGAGCAGTGATCCTATCAACAAAAGGTAATTGATTCCTTTTGCGTATTTAATGTATAGTTCTTGACTTTTGCTGTCATGTGGTCCTTGAGCAACAGACAGATGATGATTTGTTGTAATCAGGGTAGACACAGGCATGCATGTAGCCATACCAAAGCCAGTTAGGATGAAATTGATATAAGAGGTCTGATTAAGATATATCAGACATTTGCTGTGGTCACGAGTCACTTGTAGTCCAAGCATATAACAGATCTCTCCCAAATCCATTGCGTCAAAGTTTTTAGAGAGATTGTTCTTTAGGGATATGATCTTGCAAAAATCCTTTCCAGCTATTGCCATGTCATCAACATATACAAGAACAATTAAGACTATTTCATTTCCAGATCTGAAGATGTAAAGACAATCATCAGACTGTGTCTGCTGAAATCCAAGATTCACAAGAACTTTGTGGAGCCTGTCAGGGGATAGTCCAACAATACACCTATTCCTAGCAGATCCAACCGGCTGCTTGGCCCACCCTTTCCCCTGTTGATAAGACTCTGGCAGGGCTCAGCGCACTAGTGCTATTTTTAGTGACTTATGTTTTGCAGCTAGCAGGGATCGAACTCAGGCTACAGGACACGACGTGCAGGATCATGGGACTTAGCGACCACATGACTTGGCAATCACCTGCTACTCACCTGACTCCAGCCCAGCCCCCTTCAAGTCCCTGATCAGTGATAACTGATGCCAGAGCCTTTAGCAACGCCTATCAAAATCCAGTGCTTCTCAAAGATCTGACAACAGATCACTTTAGCGACGCTTGGCAACTTACACAAGACAGGTCCGCGTGATGGTTTCAGATATTAGCAACGCTTACAGTTGATCTAATGCTTAGCGACCTACGTGAGACAGGCCTCCTTGATGGTTTCAGGCCTTAGCAACAGTCCCCGTGCATTTGTCCTCTTTCACTGCTAGGATGTTAAGTTAAAGCTTGCCGACTTGACAGATGCCATTGCTTAGCGACTTTCACGTTCCATTGTACTTGTCTCTAATTTTTGTGATTGATTAATTAGCAACTTTTTAGTTTAATTGCCACGGCGGCCTAGCGCCTATAAATACTGTACATATCTTGTCTTAGCCATCATCAAATTGTACGCCCCACAGTTTAGATCACATTTCAGCACATTTCAAGTCTTCAGAATTGCTAAGTAAATCAGTCTTGCCAACTTCACTTTGCCAGCTTTGACTACCAACTTTTGTATTACGGTGCCATACGGGCACATCATTGCCAACGTTTATGTTGCTAGAGTCCTTGCCAACTTCTAGCACCCTAGCGCCTTGAAGGCTTTTGGCTTAGATCGCTAAGCAACTGGTTTATTTCTCTAAGTTAATCACACTAAAAAGACTAGGCATCTGGGACCCTGCCCAGGACTCTCTCAAAACACTAGCAACCGCCCAACACTACTCATTTGTGAGGCACTAAGTTTACCATCTACCAGGACAGTGCTTAGCGACTTTCAGGCATCATCACTGTCTTGTAGTAGTCAGCCTTGATGAGTCATATGCCTGGGCCTTACTCAGCATTGATTATTGTTAGTCATACTCCTTTACATACCAGGGCCCAATTAGTAAACAGTATTAGTAATAGCACAGCCACCAATGTAGTATATATAGGCAGCCTGTAGGATAGAATATCCTTAGGCTGAACAATAGCAGTGTTCTTCTGGCCTATTCATCAAACCGACTGTAAGCTTATCTAGTGCCGTCTGACCCTCTGTTAGTCTTGCTTGTCTTTTGCCCGACTCTTGCCCGCCTCTGCACTCGCTCGACTCTTGCTTGCCCCTTGCATTGCCAACTCTGTGGAAGGAGTTCTGCAGACATCAAGTGTTCCCCTTACAGAGCCTCTCTTTCCACTTCTTCCCAGCCTGTTTCAAGCCATAAATAGCTTTCTGCAACTTCCAGAATTTCCTCTTGCCAATGTTTTCTGGAGCTGTCATATAAATGTCTTCATCTAAAGATCTTTCCAGATAGGCTCCAATCACATCAATCTGATGGATCTCAAGATCTAGCATAGCTGCAAGCATCAAGAATACATGTAAAGTAGTAAATTTTGCTACTAAGGAGAAGGTTTCCTCAAAATCAATTCCAGGAATTTGCAAGAAACCTTGGGCTACAATTCGAGCTTTGAATTTCAGGTGATTCCCATTTTCACCCAACTTTTCTTTGAGTACAACTTTACTTCTAACAGCTCTCTTTCCTTCCAGAAGCTCATCAACTTCAACAATTACTCCATTTTCTACCAGTTAATTGTATTTGGTTTCAATCGCCTTTTTCCATTCATCAGCACAAGGAGTTTTCATAGCTTCAATCATAGATGGACCATTAACCGCCATGAGGGCTAGATGCTGAGTCCATTCTGATGATGAGTCATCCTGAAGATATCTTCCTGGCCTTCAATGTTCTCTGGTAGAAGGTGTGTGTTTTGGAAAGATTATCCCATTTACTAATCTTACAAGGAGCTGGTGGAGCTTTGGTTAATGGAATGGGTTGAACAAGGGTTGAAGAACACAATGGAGTCAGAAATTGTAAGTCCCTAATTTGTTCAGATTCCATTGATGATTCCTCAGAACCGTTGGGTTCTTCTAATAGAGTTGCCACTTCAGTTTCAGAGGAGACCAATGAGATAGAGATTTGACAAGTGTCAGACTCCAGATAAACAGCTGTATCAATCAAGTGATTGATTTCTTCAGAAGTCAAAGAATGCAAGTCAATGTATGCCAATTCACTTGGCATGTGATCTTCTTGAAACTGAATGTTCCTTGAGGCAATCAATTTGCCATTTTTAAGGTCTTCAAGCTTATATCCTTTTGTCTTGTCTGTCCACCACCCCAACATGTGCACACAAATGGCTTGCAATTCTAATTTGCCATGTTGGACTTCTTTTGGTACCTGTGCCCAACCAAGAGCACCAAAAATTCTCAAGTGGAAGATATTGGGCTTTTGTTTCCCATTGTGCCACATAGTATAAGGTATTTTTCTATCCAGACCAGTAGGAGTGATCCTTTGCAGGTAAACAGAGTACATGAATGTTTCACTCCAGTATTGGAGGTCCATTTTGGCACCATGAAGCATTGACCTGGTCATTTCCATGAACACCGCAATTGCTTGTTCAGCAATGCTGTTTTGTTGAGGTTGATATGAGTTCATGGTCTCGTGGTGGATACCATTTTGTGTGCAAAAGTCATTCATTAATTTGTTCACAAACTTGGTGCCATTATCTGATCAAATTCTTTTGACTAGTTTGCCACCTTGTTGGTCGAAATTCATGACTATCTTGCAAACAGCATGGCCTGCTTTTTACCCCTTTAGGAGTCTTGCATCAGGATAGCAGCGGCTGACTTCCACCACAACAAGTGTGTAATAGTATCTGTAAGGGTGACCTCTGGAGGCTATGGTTCAGTCACACAGCTGACAGAGGGAAATCCAAAGTATATATGGATAATACAACTATAACTACTCAAGTCTAGGGATTTCCTATGCCAGGAGTGACGCTTTGGCTCTAGAAGCATGGGAAGCAACTGTACAGCATGACAAACACAATAAATTTTATAATCTGAAAAAGGGAAAATCTCCAAAAATAATCAAAAACTTGGAAATTGCCATTGCCAGAGGTCATGCACATGTCTCATGTGACTTGCTTAGTAATTGTGAGGCTAGCCTCATAATGACTAAGCCTCTGGATGCTTACTAAGCCATTGGCTACACTTGTCTGAATGAGCTACGTGACCCATGCCTTCAGCATGGGCCTTGTGTAGCTTGTTGGGGGCTTTGCCCCCAAACTCCCCAAACTCAGTCTCTGCCATAACCTCACTTTGTTCAGTTATGGCTTCACATATGTACAACCATTCAAGGCTTAGATCCAGCCTTAACCAAACAAAGTGAGGTTAAGACCTTAAAGGGCCAACTCAAGGCTTAAATCTAGCTTCAACCTTACTTTGTTTGGTCAATGTTAGGGGACCAGTCTCCAGACCGTGTCCAACCCTATTCCAAGCTTAGTCTGACAATATGCCTATTCCTAGCACCTGTGGGATAGAATATCCCCAGGCTGAACAATAGCAGTGTTTTTCTGGCCTATCCACTGAACCGACCATAAGCTTATCTAGCGTCATCCGACCCTCTGTTAGTCTTGCTTGCTTCTTGCCTGACTCCTGCTTGCCTCTGTGCTTGCTTGACTCTCGCTTGCCCCTTGCATTGCCGACTCTGTGGAAGGAGTTCTGCAGACGTCAAGCGTTCTCCTTACAGTTAAGGCCTTGTAGGGCCAATTCAATGCTTAAATCCAGCCTCAACCCCACTTTGTTCAGTTTAAATCTGGTGCCTTATGTAGTTCATTGGAGGCTTTGCTCCCAAACCCCCTCAAACTCAGTCTCTACTATATATGGGTCTGCAAAGCACTTTGATTCTGTTTTTCACTTTTTTTGGTTAAGGCCTTTGAGTGCTTAACAATCTTCAAAGCTAAAGGCAATCAACTTTCAAAGAATTGACATATTCCATAAAATACAATAAACCTTATTTTGTTCTGTTATCTCACTGGCTTTATCCAATAGTTCAAAAAAAAGACAGTATTAAACTCTGAAAATACTATACAATTTCTAATCAAGGGACCAATGTTTTGACTGGAATAAAACTCAAACTGAAATTCAAGACTCAGACACTGTAATTCCAAACTCAGATTGAAACAGAGAAATGCCAATATAGAGCTGACAAATGCTGACTAAAATTAAATTCACATGGGTCATGCCACTATAGAGCTGACAATGCTGACTAAAATTTGTCAGCACTGACTAATCTTACCTCAGCACATTGAGTTCCCAGGCTTTGTCCCATTATATATAGACGAGCTACGCGACCCATGCCAAAGGCACGGGCCTTGCATAGCTTGTTGGGGGCTTTGCCCCCAAACCTCCTCAAACTCAGTCTTTGCCATAACCAAACTGCGTTCAGTTATGGCTCCACATATGTACAATTACTCAGTCTCCACCACAACCTCACCTCGTTCAGTTATGGCTTCATATATGTACAACCATTCAAGGCTTAGATCCAGCCTTAACCTCACTTCATTTGGTTTAAGGCCTTGTAAGGCCAATTCAAGGCTTAAATCCAGCCTCAACCTCACTTCGTTCAGTTAAGGCCTTGCAGAGCCAATTCAATACTTAAATCCAGCCTCAACCTCACTTTGTTTGGTTAAGGCCTTGTAGAGTGACGTTATATAGCAAACTCAAGGCTTAGATTCAGTTTCAATTTCACTTTATTTGGTTAGTTTTAGTGACTCAAGGCTTAAGTCTAGCCTCAGTTAGAGCTTTGTTTTTAGTGATTCAATGTTCAAATTCAGCCACAACCACACTTTATCCAGTTATGTCAAGTCAAGACTTCACTTTGTTTATTTCAGCAACTCCACCTTGATTTCACTTTAATTAAAGCCTAATCTAGCCACAATCTCACTACATCTACCTCAGATGCCTCTAATTTAAAGATCTGTTTTGGCCTCACTTCGCATTGGCTCAGCTTGAAATCAAACTCAGACTCAAAATCCAGACTCAGCCCCTGTCAATTAAAACTCAGCCTAAAAATCCAAAACTCAGCACAAAAGTTTGAAGCCAGTTTTTACATAATAATGTTACCTAATTTTCATCAATTCTGACCAATCTTAGATCAGCAAGTCGTTGCATTATAGAGCTGGGAAAGTTCAGGCATCAAATTTCCATGGGTTGTCGCATTATATATAGATGATAACTAAAGAACTAGAGCACCTCAAGGGCTGAGAATAGTACTAATAGATAGTGTTGAAAGAATAGAAGCAGTAAAGTAAAAGAGTGACAGCAGAAATAAGGAAATAAATAGAGGAAGAATGAAGGAATAAAGAGTGAAAGAAGGGAGAGATGAAGAGTCCTTTGACAGTATCCATCCCATGTTGGGCTGGTCATGGGACCAATCATGTCTATTACTAACAACTTGTTTCTGTCATACAAGGTCTTGCTAACATCAGAAAGTGGAGGTCAAGCAAACTTTCCTTGTGCACAGCCACTGCAGACTTTGTCAAACTCCTTTAGTGGGTTTATTTTGAGATCCATGACTAGATTTTGATCCATTATTGCTTTAATAGTCTGAGGACTTATATGTCCCAAGCAACATGCCACAAATGCATTGTTGTTTGATTGGCAACAAAGGCAAATTGATTTGATTCTGTACAGTGTTCTGTGAGTCCCAATAAGATTTGCATGAAGGAATTCTCTTTCATTCTATAATAAACTTAGTCCAAAAGCAAAGCTTTTGATGGCAACACTAGCACGTTGCAGCAAGCCCAAACTAATCAAGTTTGCACTACTGGGAATGTGAAGAACATCATGGAGAACTATATTGTTCACACTATGAGGTACATTGGTTGTAAAGTCAATAGAACCAATGCCAATGACTGATAATTGATTAAGTCCACCAACAGAAACGTATTGTTGGTCCACTTCATGATATTCATTGAAGTACTTTTTATCAGCAATCATGTGACAAGAGGCAGCACTATTGAGAAGTAAACTGGATGGCATACTTTCATTTGTTGTCATGAGGACTTTTCTGACTTATTGAGCCTGATTCCTGGCATCGGTAATGGAAATACATGCATTTCCAATAGTTTTAGGTTTTTTTGACTCAGGGCATTTGGGGCTGCAATGACCTTTCTTGCCACAATTATGGCAGATATTGTCTGGTTTAGGTTTGTGTTTGTTCTTCAGCTTTGACTTTGCTGACTTTGTATAATTCTTGCTTCCACTGGACACTTCCTTCAACACAAATGCATGAGTCTTAGAGGCGGAGTGTTTCTTATGAGTCACATGCTCATAAATGAGCATCAATTTGGTTGTGACATTGTCCAAGGTAAGTGAGCTGCCTCTGTAGAGCTAGTTTTGCTTTACAACTTCCCAAGTAGGGGTGTAGAGTAAAAATAGTAGAATGGTGTTGATTATAGTGACATCAGCCACTTTGTAATTGGCTTCAATGAAACGGCAATGTATACTCATATAGAAGCCAATATGTTTGGTCATAGGGGTGCACTTGTTCCATTTTTTAGCATAAAGTTGCTGATAGTAATAATGGATGCTTATGCCACTTTGCTGTTTGACATAACTTTCATGTAAGTGGTCCCAAACAGCCTTCAAGTCTTTGAGATCAGAAATCAACTCCTGCTGTGTGTACTCAATCATGTTATGCATCAGTCCCATGGCAGCATCATCCTTGTTGAGCCATTGTTCATATTTGTCTCTAGATTTTTCCCAAACTGAATATTCCTTGGATTGTAGGACTTCTAATAATTCCTGTCTGTCTTTTTGGATGTAAGTGGTTGCCAAACCTTTGACAGGACAGACAGTCCTCATCAAATTGGGAAAATCAGCAGGAGGTTCAGGTGGGCATGGTTCACAACCTGAAACCCACAGTGACTTGGTCTACAGAGCAGCTTTCATATTGTTGGACCAAACGTAGTAATGGTACCATCAAACTTTACAACTGTCAAGTTTTGGAAGTCATCTTGCTAACAGCTGGGCCCATAACCTGATGAAGCATAGCACAGAGGAGAACCTTAGAGTTTATTACAATACAAAATATATTTATATTCAAACCGGAGTTTGTAAGTCAAGGATGACTTGAACCCCAGGTTGATAAGTAAACTATATACCCTTATTTGAATTGCAATGATACATGGCAAAACATTGCTTCATAATAAGAGTTTTATACTTATTAAGTTCATTTTATACATATGTTGATACGATGGTCCACCGTAACGGAACAATAAAACACGTAATATTATAGCGGTATAAAACAAAATACAAAGTATGTCTAAAATAAGGCTGAAAACCATAAGCTGGACATACCAAACAGCCAAAACCTGTAGGCTGTACATACCATAATGTTCCGCGCCTCCCAACAAGTCTGAAACTAGTCAAACAATGTCAAATGGTGCATAAATTGTTGAGTTATAAACAGACCTTTGAGTAGTGATGAAATAATGATAGCCAAAGATTCCATCAATCAATCATTGATGATCCAGAGTAAGATCTTGATGGAATGATAACTGAGATGTGGCAGTGTCAAAAGAAGCTGATTTGATCATGGACAAATCCGCAATCAAAAATAAAGCTGAAAATGGCACAGCACTTGGCGGCCATCAAAATAGATTAGATTAATACTATAGAATCCCAGATCAGGATCCAAATACCAAAATCAGTCTAAATTAAGGATTGATGGAATCAATCAAAGATCCCAGATCATGATCTGCAATCAGCGCATCAGAACCATCAAACCTTTTTCCTTCCTGGAGCCCCACAGCACTCAATTATAGTGCTATCCTGCCCCCCTGGGTACCTCTGGACTCCCCAGAACCACACGAATACAATGGAAGGACCCTTAGCAGGTCCCGGATGGCAGAAACGTGGAAACTGGAGGCTGAAAATAGTCTGAAACTGGCTGCCAGAGCAAAAACTTTCAATTCAGTAAATTTGATTGAATTGACCCCTGGCTGTCAGGGGACTTCCT
>QLOM01003491.1:0-18542 GCA_003313785.1 Termitomyces sp. MG148 | reverse complement strand
GCGAAGTATTACGGCCGACTTCAACCTCGCACGATCCTCAGAAGAGATTATATCTGGAGTATCCTAAGTCATATCAGATGCAGATAGACCGGCATTGAGGGAAGGCATACTAAAAGAGCTCGTGAACTGTACATTGGTCCGATTGTTTGGAAGCAATTTTGGATTGTACTTTTGGTTATGTAATCAACCTCCATTAGGACGAGCAGTGGATCCGCGGCTGATGAACATCAAGTACCTCTTCGACGGCCGGTGTACTATAACAGCCATTGGCAATAAGTACTTCCCCTTCACCGCAACAACATGATCATTCTTCTCAACGGGATGTCTGGTGTTGGCAAGCAGACTATTGCACGAGCCTTGCGAGACCGTCACTATTTTGACAGCCGCATTATCGACAATCACCTCGCCATCGATGTGTTCCCATACCGCGGCAAGGAACAACGGGAACTGCGGGACACGATACGATGCGCTCTCCTTGCGGGCGTCAAGCAGGAATCGAGCAAAGATGTCGTCTTTGTATTCACCGAGTGTCTGTCAAAAGAGCTCGACGACGACCTTGAGGTGCTCTTGGAGATTATGCAAACTGCTGTTGCACGCCAAGCTCATCTTGCCATCTTGAACCTCGTGTGTCAGGACGCTGAGCACAAGAAGCGGCTGACCTCCCCTGACCGCCAGAAGCATGTTCGTGGCAAGTTGCAGTCAGTTGATGTCTTGGAGCAATTACTGCAGTATCAGTTGATTGACAGCAAGACTGTCGACGATCTCAAGCAGCTGGAGCAGCTTCAACTCAGTGTCACAGTTGACAAGCTAGACGTCACCGACATCCCCGTTGAGCAAGTTGCGAAATTGATCTCCGCGGTCACTCAATCAAGAAACGAAATAGCAGGAAAGTTTGTCTACTAGTACAGAAGCCCTTCTGCTAAGCTTGACTACCTGGGATTCATGCCCAATATATGTAGTACAATGCAAAATATTCAGCCTGCTCTGCATGGCACATCTATATATTTTAGTTGTGCAGTATTATTTCAAGGGGTCTTGGCGCAGCGGTAGCGCGTATGCTTTGCACTCGTCTGTGTTTACTTGCATAAGGTCGTGGGTTCAAGCCCCACAGGCTCCATTTAATATTTATTTTCTTGTTTGGCATAATTGCGAGTCCCGCGGGAACGAGATGATGGATAGCGTATACCGGATCGCTATCGAAATAGCGATCCGCGTGAATATATTCGTCGGTTATAGCGTAGAGAAGTATTGAGGCTGAGACGCTGAAGGCTGAGGATAAAGTACAATAAAGATAACTACGAAATTAAGTATCAAGGGAGAGGTGGGCGGGTGAGCGAAGAAGAAATAATAAGACAGACAAAGCTATTGTACAAAAGGGGTGAGCGCCTCTGTCGCAACACTGACGAACTAGGCGTACAAAAGATGATCGGGCTCAGACGGCGGCTAAGCCTAATTTTTAGATAGAAATTCGAGACCGATTATCTGGGGTGAGAGATGAGGGTCACTCATTGTGAGGTGAGAGACAGATCTTACTGTGCAGAGTGACGACTAAAATGTAACAAATCAAAACGGAAATACAATAGAAAAGAATAACGACTCTGCACAGTGGCTGTCAACAATATGTATGGTGAGAGAGCAACTAAGCACTCACCTGTGCTGGAGTGACTGTGGTGAGAGTGCACGAAAGCGGCACGGATAAACGTGAGACCTATAGACCCCACTGTTCTCAGCACAGCCTCTGCCCAGCCTGGCCACCGAGCCGAGAACGGTCTAGGAACCTCACATGGGGAGCACAGGTGGTGACGACGAATGTGTGGTAATGCGCAGAGGCCTACAAAAAGGCTCCCTACCCTTGGAATCCGCCTTTACGACGAGTAAGGAGCTTTTTTGGAGGCCTCTGTGCCATTCTCACACTTGTTGTCACCACTTGTGTGCTCTCCATGTGTAGATCTTGGGCTGTCAGTAGTGCAATGCCTAAGTTGGGCAGAAGCCCTCACATTTATTTGTGCCATATTTGCACACTCTCACATCAGCCACCCCAGCACAGGTAAGTGCTCAGTCACTTTCTCATCAGCAAGGGGGCCCCAAACTCAATTTTGACATGGAATGAAGCATTTTTAATGCTTTGTTTGGGCTTGTCATAGTCCAGAGAGGGCATTTGGGCACTCTCTAGAAGTCCTGGCAAGTCAATGTGGCGTTTCAGTGGCAGAAATTGAGGATAAGAATAGGTCATCGGTTGAGAGGGATAATTGGCTTTGCCTATATTTGGTATACTGGGTGACCTACTGGTTTTTGTCACTCTCCTGGGGTTCCAAGGTGGTGGAAGTTCAACTGTGGGAGGAGGGAATAGGGATAGGAGACTGTCAGAGGTAACCTGCACTACAAAAACATGAGTGCATGCCTTCAAATTCCTTTTAATAGTTGCATTGTGAGAACATACCTGACTCCACTTGTTTGCTAGCACTTGAGGCTGCACCATATCTTCCATTCTCAGACTATGTGCATGCTCTTACTCTTGGTTTTTGTCAGTTATCATATTTCTTGCATTGTTCTTTATGTACTTAGCTCTGTGGTTTGTTTTTCTTCTTGTCTGTATTCTTTTTTTGAAATCAATGATGCACAATGCAAACCAATAAGGAAGTCAATGAGCATGTGCCTGTCATATGCTAAGCGTGACACTGATCGACGTGATATATGTTTATGAACAATTTTTCCTGAGAAACATGTCAAGAGTTACTAATCAGTCTTTTTGGAGAAACACTAGTTCCTTATTTATTTATTTTGAAAAACACAAAGAAGTTTATTGAGGAAACACTTGTCAAAAAAATAACAAAGGTTCTTCAAGAAAAACAGAAAGATACATGTCTCGTATTTTTGTGAAAAAATATTAGAAACACAATTTGTGTTACTTATGTGTTTCTCAAGAAAGACAGAAAGAAAATATCTCAAGAAACAGGCAAGAAACACAATAAGTATGATTTTAATATTTCTCAATCTTTACTTGAATTTTTCTGGAGAAACACTCATTAAAAATCACATGACCTGTTTCCAACAAATGTTTCTCCAGAAATTCCCAATATTCTCCAAAGTGACACCTCACCTGACATCTGCTGTGCAAAGTCATTATTTTTGTTTTCTAACACTATTTATATTTTATTCTTTCTTTTTCTCTACTCTATACAGTGAGACATCAGTTATGCACCTTATAATGAGTGACTCTCATCTCTTATCCCAGACTACTTGGACTTGACTTTATTGATAAGCTGTAGCTATTACAAGAATTCAACCATCTTTTGTAGACTCATAGTCAAATAAAAGAGCACAGAGCTAAATGATGACAAATAACTTATATCAGTTAAGAGACATCTGTGCTAAGGCCTGAGGTATCACCTCCTTAGATCTGCACTACCAAGAAAAACAAGAATAATAAATCATTGTTGCTGCCTCAGCTTCAACGTTTACTGGTGCATCATTGCCAATCACTTATTCTTGCTTGATTTTTAGCATGTTCTCATTCATATATAGACTGAAGTTGTGTGGTCTTTTTTCAAGGACAAAAAATATTTATAAATTAGTCTTTGTTTTTATAAAATGATGAGCACAAGAGCTGAAGATACTTTGATGTGCATCCTAGCTGATATATTGGCCTCTGCTGCAGTTCACAAGGGAATGAGGATGAGAGTTATAAGAGCAATTCAAATTACTACAAGTAACAATCCACATGTATATTCATTGTAGCTAATGTGCTGACAGCTATATACAAATACAAGTAATAAGAGAGTGTATGTAAGGGCGACCTCTGGAGGCTATGGCTTAGTCACACAGCTAGTAGAGAGAGATCCAAAGTATATTCTAACAATATCATAATAACTACTCACCTGGCAGAAGAAGATCCAAAAAAAGCAAGTCTAGGGATTTCCTATGCCAAGACTGATACTTCTAGGGCTTTGAAAGCATAGAAACAACTATACAGATCAACAGAAGTGGCTAACCCTAACCTAAATAGTGAAAAACTTGAAAATTGCTCCAGACATCACAAAACTGCATTTTGGTGTTTCATGTGACTTGCTTAGTAATTGTCAGGCTAGCCTGACAATGATCAAGCCTCTGGAAGCATTGGCTACACTTGTCTGAATAATAGCTAAGGAGCCAGAGCACTTCAAAGGCTGAAAGTAGTACTAATAAATAGTGTTGAAAGAATAGAAGCAATAAAGTAAAAGAATGACAAAAGAACTAAGAAAATGAATGAAGAGAGAATAAGGGAATAAGGAGTAAAAGAGGGAAGAAATGAGAGGTTTTTGTGTAGCAGTGTATATAGCAGATATGCAGAAAAATACAAGTAAAAGTAAATGTGAGCAGTAGAAATACACAAAAAATGTAGAAAATAAAGATAAAAGAGAGGTGAAAGAGTGTGCAAAAATATAGAAGTGACTGATAAAACATATAAGAAACTAGTGTATGAAAAAAATGAGTGATTCTGTCATAACAATGACAAACTGGGCCTACATTAGACTATCAGAGTGACTGCAGCCTATAAAAGAACTTGAGTCTGATATGTTTGGAGTGAGAGATAAGAGTTACTCATTAGATGATGAGTGACATGTCTTATTATGCAGAGTAGAATAGAAGTAAATATTAAAACAAGAAGTAATTAAAAATTTGATTATAATGACTTTGCATGGAAGCAGTCAGATAAATAAAATGGAGTGAAAAAGCAAACAAGCACTTATTTGTGCTAGGGCAACTAATGTGAGAGTGCACAAAAGATGGCATAGATAGATATGAGATCTATAGACTCTACTGTTCTCAGCATAGCCTCTGCTAAACTTTGGATACATTGGATATTTGTGAGGGCACATTGCACATTTTGGAATTGGCTATATCTGCCAGGGAACTTCCTTTTTTGACATTTTTGAGGCTTTTTGGACCACTTCTGTGCCCTCTGAAATGTATTGTATAGTTGTTTTCATGCCTCTGCCCCTGTGCTGATGCGCTGCACTGTGGTAGATGGATTTTTAGACTTGTTTTCCCTCTGCCAGGTGATTAGTTACTTTGCTGTTGTATTGTACTGCTTCTAATAAACCTTTAGATTTTTTTTTGCCAGTTATGTAATTAGCCACAACCTCCAGAGGTTGCTTTTACAGCAGAACAAGTCTTCTAACTCCAGTATGAAAGCCTCCTACAGCCACCAAAACTCTATTTGGCTCCTATTTATTGCCTCTCCAAGATTTAAGCACCCATGCTCTCTATGTTTCAGCCTGTCCTTTTTGAAGCTTTTTTGGATGCCACAGCCTCTGGCAAGGAAGCCTGAACATGCCTGCTTTACTTGGAAGCACCAGCACAGCTTATCCAAGCCTCTTTTACCTAACACACCACTGAACTTGCCCACCCCTATCAAACTACCAAAATTATCATTATCTTCAACTTCCTCTGGACCCTTTTAGACTACTTTACCCTGGCAGTAAATGCCCTCCTGCTGTCTCTAGCATCCAAGCCATGCCCTGGCATTATGTGCACCCCTGCTCTGGTACATGAGCGCTCCAACATCTCATGCTCAACAATCTCTGACATGTACAATGGTGACCATGCATTGGAGGAATGTTTCTTCAAGTTTTGTGTCACCTACATTTAACTCTGTGCAACTTTGTCTCTGACAAGCTGAAAATTGCATGAGTACTATCCTACATGAAATCCAGATGAGCATTCACCTATGCAATGAGGGGTTTTTTTTTTTTCTTTTTTTTTTTTTTTTTTTAATATCAATTATTATGCCCTGAGTGCTTGGCGCCCATCTTGCATGTTACATAATTATTATGCCCTGAGTGCTTGGCGCCCATCTTGCATGTTACGTACAACAAATTAACTGATCTATGAGAGCAATAGAATTCCTGCCTTCCTGCATACATGGAGAATGAGCAGGTTGGTGCTTCTAAATGCTGTTTAGACTACCCTTCCTTGTTAGTCTCTGATAAAAGATCTAGGATGATTGGCATGGTGGTGGAGCTATGAGAGTCCATCAGAGCAGGTAGAGGAGGAACAAGCATTGAGGCTGCTATCCTAGGCTAAGTTGACTAAAGTAACTGTAGAATGGGTAAAATTCCCCATGCTGTCAGTAGTCAGATATAATATAGGAGGATACTTTTCAGGGTATTAGAGGTCTGGGTCTTTTTAGCTGTGTTCCAGACCAGGGTGGAGTGGACTTCTAGGTGTTGAGGAGATCAGGAAGTGCTGTGTGATTGCTGCTTGAGTCTTTGGGTAGATGCAATTAGTGGCTTCTATAAATCTAAGCAGGTGTTTGAGAGCATCCAGTGCTAAGAGGAGATAAGAAATTGACTCAGCTTTTTTTTCAGTAGTCTTGTCAAATGCAAAAAGCATTTGTGAGCATAGTAAGGGCAGTGAATGAGAAAGTGTTCTACTGTTTTGACCAAAAGGTTGTTGCAATGAGAGGCAGACCAGGGATTTGGAGCGTCTGATTCTGAATAGGTGCTGGTTGAGGGAAACATGACCTGTCAGTAGCTGTGTGAGGAAAGCTGATTGTCTGTGGCTTAGTGACAAGATTGTGCATATGTAGTTCTTGGAAGGAAAAGTCCTATTGATGTTTCTTATCAGTCTAAACCTGGGCATAGCAACCAGTGGAACTGAAGTCTGATCACTCCTCTGATGCAAAGCACCCACTCTCTGCCCACAGCTGTCATGGCATGTCTCTGGGATGTGTTGAACAGGTGGTCTTGCTTCCTGTGCAGATTCTTGGCTGCTGAGTGAACGTGCTCCAGTAGATAGTGTGCTGAGTGTGGTTTTTGGTTGTTGAGGGCCTTGAGGGTGGCTTGACTGTTGCTGCCAAATATTGTGCAGCTTTGTAACTGTCTGTTGAAGCTATGCAGGATGTGGAGCCCAAGGCAGAAGCCTGCTATCTCTGCCTTGTAGACTGTGCTGAGCTGAGATAAAATTTCAAGTTTGAAATCTCCTCTCTATTTATGTAGAAGACAGCCATAATGAGGGTTTTCTGACACTCTGATGGCATCACCAGGTTTGCAAATTGTGCCAAGTTTGAACAGAAATTCCAGGATGAATTCTTTCCTTGGAACTTTGCAGAAATAGCTGCACTGTAAGGGGAATACTTGACATCTGCAAAACTCTTTCCACAGAGTCAGTGATGCAAGGGGCAAGCAAGAGTCAAGCAAGCACAGAGGCGGGCAGGAGTCAGGCAAGAGGCAAGCAAGGCTAACAGAGGGTCAGACAGCACTAGATAAGCTTATGGTCGGTTTGGTGAATAGGCCAGAAGAATACTGCTATTGTTCAGCCTAGGGATATTCTATCACACAGGCTGCCTATATATACTATATCAGTGGCTGTGCTATTACTCATACTGTTTATTAATTGGGCCCTGGTATGTAAAGAAGTATGACTAACAATAAGAATAATTGATGCTGAGTAAGGTCCAGGCATATGACTCATCAAGACTTACTACTACAAGACAGAAGAGGAAAGGGTGGGCCAAGCGGCTGGTCGGACCTGCTAGGAATAGGCGTATTGTTGGACTAAGCTTGGAATAGGGTTGGACACAGTCTGGAGACCAGTCCCCTAACATGCACTGGTTCTCCAAGACAGGGACTAGTACAGATAAGAAAAGCACTTACTGAACAAGTATATTGATTTTTTTTGCTGATAATGCTCAAAAGTCACTAAGCACTGTCAAAGTCAATAGTAGCTTAGCACAGTTATAAGTGAATGTGTTGAGCATGCTAAGCAATGAGGGTTGAGCCCTGACAAGGTTCTAGAAACACATGTAAGTGAAGAAAAAGTTATTGAAGTTAAAAGAGGATGCTTAGTATAGCTAAGCACTAGTAACTAAGCCATAGGTGCCTAGATTGAGTTTGCATAGTGTTTTGTTTAGTCTCTATAGGTGGACTAGCATAAATATCAGAGGACTGGTCTCCAAACCGTGTCCAACTCTATTCCAAGCTTAGTCTGACAATATGCCTATTCTTAGCAGATCTGATCAGTTGCTTGGCCCACCCTTTCTCTTTCTGTCCCTTAGTAGTTAGCCTTGATAAATCATATGCATGGACTTTACTCAGCATTGATTATTGTTAGTCATACTCTATTACATACCAGGGCCCACTTAGTAAACAGTATTAGTCTTAGCACAGCCACCAATATAGTATATATAGGCAGCCTGTGGAATAGAATATCCCTAGGCTGAACAATAGCAGTATTCTTCTGGCCTACACACAAAACCTACTATAAGCTCTCTAGCAATGTCCAACTGCTTGGTTAGCCTTGCTAGTTCCTTGCTTGACTCTTGCTTGCCTTTATGCCCACTTGATTCTCGCTTGACACCAGTGCTTGCTGGCTCTGTAAAAGAAGTTTTGCAGACATTAAGCATTCCCCTTACAGTAAAGTGTATACTTATAGTTGGTGCTAAGTATGTCAGGAGTCAAAGATGGGCTGTAAACTCTGGTAGTTGCCTAGTAATTGTGGTAGCTATGTACTGTTTTTATAGAAAAGGTAAGAAATCATATGTAAAATGTCACTAAAGTGCTTTGACAGTGTATTAATGCACCAAAGCTGTGTGCTAAGCAGTAAGACAGTAGCTAAGCATGAAATGATGCATTTTAGCTGTCTGTCACTTGTCAATCCCTTCAGTCATTGGCTAATACTTCATTCTTCAATTAACAAAAGTCCTTATGTTGAACTTAGAGCAAAACTGCTCCAAAATGCGCTAAGGAGCATTGGTTGTCAGGTTCTACTGACTGCAGAGGCTCAGTCTACTGAGCAAGGCCCTTACAAGAAGTCTGGAAGTGATTGGCAATGTCTAATAAGTGATAGGATGGGGACTTAGTCTGTAGTTTTGATATTGCATACACCCTATGCAAGTTTGTCCAGTATTTGTTCATGCCTCTGAAATCTATCTCTGCTTGTGTTTCATGAATCTCTGCCTTGTATTGTGTTCATTTTAACTCTGTTTTGTCTCGTGCTTCGTACTCATCTCAATCCTTTTGTCTTGTACTCTCTCCTTTCTCCCTTTCTCAACTCTTCTCCAGTTTAGTTCCTCGACTCATATTTCTCTTCCCATTTGCAGTTCCAACCCTTCTCAAGTTCTAGTCTCATATTAGTCCTTCATAATTGTACTCTAGCTTCATTCACTTGTATCTCTTCAAAACTCCAGTCTAATCTCCTTTAATTTTATCTTGCCTGCTCAGCTTGAACCCATAGAGCCTGCAACTACCCCAACTTACCCCTCTCCTATTGACACCACATCTTGTGATTTGCCCTGGAAATCTCTTAAACACCTGCGTCCATCTTGGAGCATAGCATTCCAATCCCGGAGCCTAGGTCTTGGAAATTGTACACTGGAGTCATTGCATCTCCTTGTAAGAGCCTTGCCCAGTACACTGAGCCCCCATAGTCAACAGAACCTGATATCATGCCTGACTACCCCACTCCCACAACTACAAGCACCACTGTCAATCACTCTGGCTATTGATCTCATTAGTTACTCTTGTGAATATGTCCTGGGCCAAGCCTTTGATCTCCGGGTCTGAGCACAGCTCTGGAACTCTATAGAAGTTGGCGGGTGTTAGTTTCAATCAATAAAGTAGTGGGTGTTGGTGACAATCAGGTGGCAGCGGCATCAGGAGCTTCCAGAGGCAATGATGCATAGGATGATGACCAAGTACAACATAATGACTAGGTAATGCAAGTAATGGTGTGATTGCTGGAGGGGGCCAGCAATGTCCAGGAAGGGTTGTGATGTTCAGAAGAGGTTGCATGACTTTCCAAGAGTGGTTGGTAGCAGCCAGACTGATGGTATTGATAGTTAGAGTGATTGGCAGTGGTGTCTGTGATGGTTGTGGGGGTGAGGTCACTGACAAGGAATCAGTCCAGGGCTATGGGGCTAGTGGGGATTGTTCTCTGAGACCTCTGGAAGCATGGGAGTGGTTTCAAGGTCCTGGAGTTGGGGGTTGGTGGGTTGTGACATCACCTCTCTCTTTAGCGCCAAGACTTTTCGAGGTGCAGGTTGACCATGGAAGATTTTTATTGTCATGGGAGTCAAAGTCAAAGCCCTGAGAGTTGTTAAGAAGCTCACTTAGAAAATACAAAAAGAGTTCTCTGAAAAATTTAGTAATTTAGTCCTGTTTTTTCATGTCATTTCCTTCTTCTCTGTCCTCTCTGTCCTCTTCTCCCTCTTCTTCCTCCACTCCACCCTCTTTCAGTGACAATTACATAGAGATATGAGCAGCATACAAGGCTTGCTGGGCCCTCCTATGATCATTGTAAGAACTTCCAGATGCTCGACGTGCTCTGCTAGCATTGTGAGTGTGTTGGAGCAAGTTTGCTGTGTTGTCCACTGATACTGTTTCTTAGAAGTGACAATGCAGGCGGTGAAGGTCCAAGCGGCGTCTTGGGGGGCGAGTTTGCAAGAGGCTGCTCCTTGGCTCTGGGTGGTAATTTTTATGCCTCCTCATTCCATGCTGAAGCCTCCAGCAAAGCAGTTATATCCTAGATGAGTTCTAGGCAAGGTACATCCCATACCTCTTGTGCAGTGTGTTTTTCAAGCAAGTGTGACCCCTGAGGTGTTTGTTGCTGCATTAAGGTGAGCCTGGGGTCCTTCTACTCTGGAATGGTGCCAGTTCCATGGTCCCATGAGTTCTTTCTTTCTTGTCTTGTGGGTGGTGGTGGTTAGTGTATGTTTTGTGCGCACTGTGGGGATATCTGCACTTTTGTGGTGCTGAAGGTGGGCTCCTGTCAGGACTCTTTGGTGTGTGACTTGTGTTAGTCCAAGCACAAGCGGTGTTTGGTGTCATAGTTATGGTGCACATTGTACATGTCATAGTAGCAGGATTGGAAAGAAGCATGAGTCTTGAGTCAGATAGTGGGAGAATCAAAGTTGAAGGCATTGGTGAGGCCATAGGGAGCAAAGGAGGTTTTGGAGAAGAGTAGCAACAAGGGAGTGGAAGTGCTAATGTGGAAGGTGGGGCCACCTTGTAGAAAGCATCACATAGGGTCTCCTGGTCCAGGAGCTCAGGGCAAAGGTAAGCAGCAAGTGCCCTTATCTTTGGAAGCGAGTTCTGGTCCCTTCTAACCATCCTCAGAGGTCTCCCCTTGAGGCGGGCCCCTCCAGGCTTCATGTTTTTTTTTTTTTCCTTTGGTCCATGCATGCTGTTGATTTTCCCTAGGTAGTGGCCAATTGGAAGTTGTTTGTAGTGAACTTGGGCTTGCACCAGCAGTTGGAAGCTTTAGTAGGGCAGTTGTTGCAGCAGGGGGTAGAGTTGCAGCAGACACAGAAGGAGTGGAATGCTGCCTAGCAAGTGTGCAATGATGCACTAGGAAGGGAGAACAAATAGGTCCTGGAGGTGTGCAAGTTGCAAGCCCAGCTTACAAGGGCAGGGTCAGGGTCAGAAGGGGTTGCAGGGCAGGATTCCAGAGTGAGAGTGGATCTCTAGGCAGAGCAAATGGCCTGTTTGTTGAGGGAGTTGAGGTTGGTGTAAGCAGCAGAGAGTCTGACTATTTATCAGCAAAAGTAGATGGTGGGTAAGGCAGCATTGGAGCAGGTCAGAGTACTTTATAGGTGGTCTTGTAGTTGTATCCAAGGTTGTTAACCATTTGTCTAGGTTGGGTTTGGGAGCACCAAATCTTGCTTGATGAGGCCTCCACCATGGATGCTTTGATCTAGGAAGGTATGAGACAGATGCCGAATAAGTTTTCTCTGAAGTTGGAGCAAGGAGTGTTGCAGCTTGGGTAGTTATTGACGGGGCATCAAAGGAGGAATGCGGTGGTTTTGGAATTGTAGCTAGAGGTGGCAACAGATGCTGGGGAGGTCTGACCCACATGGAAGGATAGTATAGAGGTGCTGATGATCCAGATGGAGGTGTTGTTGGCCATTGGCAAAGAGGAGGGTAGGCATGTAGAATGGAGCAATGAAGGAGTGAATCTGCAACCTTGAACTTGGGCCTCAGGCTTTTCTCCTTTCCTTCTTCTTTTCTTGTTTTCTTGTTATTTTGTGTTCTTCTGGTGGAGGCTAAAAATATAATATAAGCTAATTCCCAAGCCATTGTTCTGCAGGGGCCATAAGTGGACAATAGGAGAAAATAAGGTGAGAACACAGGGGTTGGATAGGAGTTGAATGCCCAATGAACTCAGAGGCAGGGGTTGGGCCCACTACTGCTGTCTGTGAACTGCTAATCTTGGGGTTTGCTGGGAGGTTGATGATGGAATTGCTGGGGTCTGTCAGGACTTTCTCTGTGTTTTGTCAAGGTTCTCAGCTGTTGTTTCCTCCAGGCAGCCAATGTCAGAGGACTCTTCATCTCTTCTTTCTTTCACTCTTTGTTCCTTCATTCTTCCTTATTTGTTTCCTTATTTCTGCTATCACTCCTTTACTTTACTGCTTTTATTCTTTCAACACTATCTATTAGTATTATTTTCAGCCTCTGAGGTGCTCTGGTTCTTTAGCTATTATTCAGACAAGTGTAGCCTATGCTTCCAGAGGCTTAGTTATTGTCAAGCTAGCCTGACAATTACTAAGCAAGTCACATGAGACTCCAAAATGCAGTCTTGTGATATCTGAAGCAATTTTTGAGTTTTTCACTATTTAAGTTAGGGTTAGCTACTTCTGTTGATCTGTATAGTTGTTTTTTATGCTTCTAGAGCCCCAGAAGCATCAGTCCTAGCATAGGGAATCCCTAGACTTGTTCTCTTTAGATTTCTCTCTGTCAAGTGAGTAGTTATTATGATACTGTTAGTATATACTCTAATACACTTTGGATTTCCCTCTGCCAGCTGTGTGACTGAGCCATAGCCTCCAGAGGTTGCCCTTATAGCAGAACAAGTCTCTATATTTTGGTCTAGGAGCCCTCTTTAGCCTGCTTGAGCTCTCTTTTGCTCTTTTAGATCACTCCCCCACTAGATTACCTTCTGCTTCTCTGTTGCTTCTATGACTCAACCAGTCTCCTCAGGATGATGCCTGGGGTTGCTTGCCTGCTCTGGAGACTCAAGTGCAGACTACTCAAGCTTCTCTCACCCTCCACACCACTGAACTTGCTAGATTATGTCAGGCCACAGACACTATCTCTCATTTTCTTCAGGCCCTCTTAGAACACCTCCTTATCACTCCTACCCCTCTCTAGGCACCTCCAGCTAGGGCTGACACACCTCCAGTCCCTTACTCTGAGGCTTCCCTCCTTGTTCATGCCAATATTCCTTGCCCAGCACTTTCAAATGCATTCAATGGTGACTGAGTCATAGGCAAACAATTCCTGCAGTCATGTGTCACCTACATTTAGCTCAGTGGTGAGGCCTTCTCTTCTGACACTCTCAAGATTGCCTGGGTTCTTTCCTACATGAAGTCTGGATGAGCCTCAACCTACACACTATGAGTTTTTTGACGTCCTAGAGGAGTAGAGAGTTTTGGAAATTGGGATTAGTTTGAGAGGGAGTTTTGAACAGAGTTCTTCTCCTTGGACCCTGCCAAGGTGGCAGCCCTCACTCTCCAAGATCCTCATTGATACGGACAGAGGAAGCAAACCTTAGATGAGTACATTGACTCTTTCTGAGCTCTTGCTGAACAAGCCTGCTATTTGGATGGTTTTCAGCTTTGTCTCATTTTCCAAGATGGCCTCCTTTCCTCTGTCATGGATTGGATTGATAACATGGCTGCAGGACAACCAGACAACACATATATCAACACATATATTGAGTCCTGGTATCAGCTAGCACATGACCAGTGGCAGCTCATGGAGTTATAGCATGAGCTTTGTTGTGAGTCTCATCCAGTGCCTTAGTCTACTTGTTTTCTTCTCACTATGTGTTCACTGCCTCCAGCTCCTGCTTCCATTCTCTCTATGTATTCCCTTTCTCTGAGAGTTCCCATAGAAGTTGATGCTTTCCACCAATGGTTGTCCTTTCCTCTTCTTTGTCATTGCTGTAGAAAGCCTGGTCACTTTGCCCAATACTGCCCTCAGAGATTGGAAGTGCACTACTTCTTAGCATTAGAGTAGGAAGAGCTCCTTCTCTAGCTCCTTGCTGCCCAAAATGTTCAAGGAACTCTTCTCCAGATGTACAGATCAAAACAGAACCTTTGGATGAGTCTATGGGTTTTGTGGAAGCTGTAGTGGAATCTTTGGATGAGTTCTTAGGTTCTGCAGAAGAAGATTTTCAGTAGGGCAACGGATGAGTTGTATGCCTCTGCTACTTGGTGCTAATCAGCTTGCATGTCTACCAGTAGAATTATCCAATATATTGCTCTCTGTCAATGATTCTCTGGCTGAAACTGTAAGCACTCCTTCCGATGTACAAAATACCCCCTTGATCAAAGCCTCAACTGAGACCTCCTCTTCTTCTCCATTTGTCCAATGCCCACATGTCTCAGCTTAGGAACAACACCTCCCTTGTTGCTATGTTGTTGCTTCTACTCCCTCTTCTAACTCTTTGTGTCTAAATGTGGAGATTGAGACAACTGATACTCAGCAGACTCAGAGCATTGTAGCTCTTTTAGACAGTGGTGCTACTGGACTCTTCCTTGATACTCACTATGTGGAACAACATCAACTCACTATTTGGCCTCTCTCTCACCCCATTCCAGTCTACAATATTAATGGTATGCTCAATAAAGCTGGATCTATCCGCTCAGTGGTGGATTTAGTCCTTTGCTACCAGATTTATTCTGAGCGTGCTGTCTTTGTAGTCACCAGCCTAGGGAAGTAGGACATGATACTTGGATTTTCCTGGCTGCGTGACCACAATCCTAAGATTGACTAGGCTAAAGGTAAAGTGAGTATGAGCTGCTGCCCTTGACAATGTTCTACATGTACCAATAAAGTTAGAGAGGAGCGTAGAGCCTCAGTCCATGAGCATGCCACTATACATGCTTGCCAAGTTGGACACCTCCCCTTTGCAGACCTTGATCTATTGAATCCTTCTCCCTGAGTGTTTCTTTATAGAGAAGCCCTTTAATGAGGACACTTGAAGTGTGGTGAGTGAAGCCCAGATGGAAGATGGATGTGAGGATGAATTTGTATATACTCCTGACTCCGAGTCTCCAGACGAGGCTATTGAGGCAGGTGATAGCATTTATGCAACTACATTACAACCTCCCCCAACTGTAGCAGAGATTAGAGCTAGCCAAACTGCTTCTCAGTGGCTAGCTCAGGCATTTGCTGCTAACTCTACTCCTAAGTTGTTTCAAGATGTAGTTCCTCATCACTTGCAAGACTTTGAGGATGTTTTCTCTAAGGCATTATTTGACTCCCTGCTAGAGTGCAAGCAGTGGGACCACGCTATTGAGCTCATACTCAATGCTGAGCCCTTCAGCTGCAAGGTCTATCCTCTCTCTCATAGAGAACAGGACAAGCTCAATGCCTTCTTGCAGAAGAATTTAGACTCTGGTTGCATCCATCTCTCAAAGTTCCCAATGGCCTCTTCAGTCTTTTTTATTAAGAAGAAGGATGGATTTCTATGTCTGGTTCAGGATTATCAAGTCTTGAATGCGATGACTGTAAAGAATTGCTATCCCTTACTATCATGACCCATCCCCAGGCCTGAGCCTTGGGCACAGGCCACCTCACATACCCTCTGACAACCACTCACACAACCCCCAACTTGGAACAAACTTCACTAATTCTTCAACAAAGCCATCACATCATACTCTAGTAAAACCTGGCACCTCCTCAGATATTACTGATGAATTTTGGCACCCCTCTAACATCACTGATGACTTCCAGCAATCCTTGGAATGTGACAGCATGGCAGCACATACATCACCTAACACATCAGACATCACCATGCATCATCCAATGCATTAGACATTGTCACACATAATTAACACATCATGCATCATCATGCATCATCCAATGCATCATTCTATGCATCATTTTATGCATCATTCTATGCATCATTCTATGCATCATTCTATGCATCATGCATCATCATGCATCATCTGCCACATCATTCCATGCATCATGCCTCATTGCATCCTTTTGTTGCACCACATCTTCCACCATGCAGTGCCACTGCAACTCCCAAAGCAGCAACACCACTGCCACGCCTCTATTTGACACCCATAGGACTCTCTTTCTTTTCCTATGTTCTCCAGAATGCCATAGAAATCCCAGAGGTTGCTCTCAGACTTGGAACTAAGACCCTTGTAACAGGGCAGGCTGTTCAGTCTATATTTGGTTTACCCATCACGAGACCCGCGGCCAGAAGCCCGCCATGCCCAAACCCAAGTTGAGTGCGCCCGTAAATGTAGAAAAAGGAATCGAGGAAATAACATGATGATGATGAGTAAGAAAGGCGGATTGCGAGCCCCTGGCACCGCGCGCCGCAAATCTCTATTTCGGCTTTCCACTTCTCAGTCTTCAACCTAATTGGCTCCACGCAGCTCTGCCTCCCTACTGCTTGGCTCCGCATCCATCTAACCTTAAAACTCTAACTACGCAAACCTTTTTTGTGTCTCCTGTGCCACAAAACAACCGCCGGCATGTCCGTATATTTACCAATTGTCCCAGATCTCCTCTGTTTAGTCTATTTCACCCCGGTGCTTGCTTTCTGCTTGTGCCTCACACTGTGCATTCCATCACATTCCGTCCAACCTTGTAAAAGCAATCTCTAGAGGCTATGGCTCAGTCACACAGTTGGCAGAGGGAAATCCAAAGTATATTTATAGGTAATACAACTATAACTACTCATCTGGCAGAGGAAAATCCAAAGAAAACAAGTCTAGGAATTTCCTATGCCAGGAGTGATGCTTCCAAGGCTCCAGAAGTGTAGGAAGTAACTGTATAGCATGACAAAAGCCACAATAAAATTTATAATCTAAAAAAGAAAAATTTCCAAAAATAACCAAAAACTCGGAAATTGCCATTGCCAAAGGTCATACACATGTCTCATGTGACTTGCTTAGTAATTTGGAGGCTAGCCTTGAGATGACTAAGCCTCTAAAAGCATTGGCTACACTTATTTGAATGATAACTAAAGAACCAGAGCACTTCAAGGATTGAGAATAGTACTAATAGATAGTGTTGAAAGAATAGAAGCAGTAAAGTAAAAGAGTGACAGCAGAAATAAGGAAATAAATAAAAGAAGAATGAAGGAATAAGGAGTGAAAGAAAGGAGAAATGAAGAGTCCCCTGACAAACCTTCCCCTAGCCCCGGCACACCTCCTGTGCTCCAATGCATGCCTTTGGCTCTTGATAGGCCCCGCTTGTGTCTGTACCTGTCTGAGTCTGCTTTGTAAGGCCTCACCCAGACTTGCTGAGTCCTCAAGTTAGCGAAACCTGACAATCTTCTGTCTTCAATAACTCCTCTTCAATCTATCTGTTTTTCCTTTATCTTCTCCAATCAGTCTTCTTTTGTTTCTTGAATCCAGTCTTTTCAATTTTTCTGGCTCTTGATCTAATTGGCCCTGCCTTGCTAGAGTTTTGCGCTGTCACTGTCCCTGTAAGGGCGACTTCCAGAGGTTGCGGTTAAGTCACACAACTGGCAGAGGAAAATCCGAAGTGTATTAGAGACAGTACATATTACAGGGAAATAACTAATCACCTGGCAGAGGGAAATCTGAAGAGAACAAGTCTAAGGATTCCTCTGCCACGGCGTGGCGCATCAGTATGGGGGCGGGGGCGTGAGAACGACTGTACAACATCTTGGAGAAGTCTGACGACTGCAAGGGAGCATCCTGGAAAAGGAAGCCCCCTGACATCACCCCCCCCTTAGAGTGCGGCGTCTTGACGCACCGGGTAGAACAAGTTGCGGACCACGCGGTCCACCAGGGAGACGGGGTAGATGGCCCGGATTGTGCGGGGAGCCTCAGGGTGACTACAGTGGAAGTTCTTTACCAGAGCGAGCGCGTGGACGTTTTCGGCGGGTTCCCAGGAGATGTCTTTGATACCGTAGCCCTTCCACTTGACCTTGTATTGCAGCTTGTGCTGGAATAGACGGCTGTCGAGGATCTTCTCCACTTTGTACTCTGGGCAGTTGTTGACAATGACCGGAGGTGGCGGAGGCGAAGCATGTCAACCTGGAATAGGGTCGTCCGGGGCGGGCGAAAGCTTGACCACGTTGAAGACCGGATGGAGGCGCCGCATGCTGGTGGGCAGCCAGAGCCTGTAGGCCAACGGTCCTACCTGGCGCTCAACCACATATGGCCCCAGTTGTTGGTGTGAGAGCTTTTGGGATGGCCTAGTGGTCGCAATGTCGAAGGCGTCCAGGTAGACTTGGTCTCCAGGCTTGTACTGGGGGGTCGGCAAGCGTCCTCGGTCGTAATAGCGGGCCATGTCTTCCTTGGCCTTGGTCAGGGCCGCCTCCGCCTCCTCCTGTGCCTTCCGCATACGGTCAACAAACTCATTGACCGTCTTGTTCTCCGATCGTCATGCATGCGGTTCGAAGCCCATCCGGGGGTGCCTGCCAGTGTCCAGAAAGAACGGGGAGTGCTGCATGGAGGCGTGGACGCGGTTATTGTACTGGAACTCGGCCTCCGGGAAGAGTTCGTCCCAGTCGTCCTGCCGCTTGTTGCAGAAGAGCCGGAGGTACTGTTCCAGTTCCTGGTT